>WEKY01002975.1:0-11734 GCA_013390045.1 Picathartes gymnocephalus | reverse complement strand
AGCGGCCCCGCGCCAACGGCTGCGGCGGCGCCCACGGCGCGCTCCGCAACGGCTTCGTGCGCGGCCCGCCCGGCAGCCAGGTATGCGCGGGGGACAGGGGGCACCGGGCCGGGCATGGGGCGCGGCGGCGGGACCCCGGAAGCACCGTGGTGTGGCTGTGAGGGATGTCGGCAGAACCCAGGTGGTTTATGTTGTCGGCCGTCGCCTGGGGAGGGAGGGCAGCGCCCGGGGGTTGCGCACTCACCACGCTAGTGGCGGTGTGGGAAATGACTGTCCCTCGAGTCACGGCTGTAACTTTACTGCAAGGCTTTTCCTGGTGGCAAAGCTTTGAACTTAAAACTCGCTATAGCACAGTAGGTCTGTGGTTTAGAAGAAAAGGTTTTAGCAGTTCTTCACCACTGTTTCGTTGTTACAGGTGCGACGCGCGGTGCTGTGGATACAAATAGCCTTAAGCAGGGACTTCCCTCTAGATCAGAGTTGGAGATTGATGCAGCACTTCCCATCTGGCTGTATTAACACACTGTGATGCAAATATGTATTTGTGCTTGCAGACTTCCAGTTGTTTCTTTGTAAAACACTCAAGTTTTGTGTTATAGTGTAAGGAACTTGAAGGTTGTCATGAAGTCAGCCTCAGCAAAGGCAGTACGTTGTGTTTCCTTGAACACCTCAAGCTGCTTGAGAAAAGCCTTCCTCTGTCATCATCTCTCCTGCTGCTTCTGTTTTTCAGTCCTCTGCTGTCCCTTCTGTTTTTTCAATGTAGGCTTGTGCTGTCACTGTGTGAACTGGATTGAGAACTGATGCAGGGTAAAACGAAACTTTTTTTTCCCCTGAGTTATCTTTAAGTGAGTCTACTTACTGTATTTCTTTGACTGGATGGATGCTCGTAGTCTTGCCCTTGGGAGATATAGCACAATACTGGGAGTGAACAAATGGTGGGAGGTACAATACCTTCATTTGGCAGCAGTGTCAGCTTGTATTAGTTCAGCGAGCCATGGGTTTGATAATCTTGCCTTGCAAACACCAAGCCCTGCTGGCTATAAAACCTTACATGTAAATTTTTGTAATAAGACAAAGTGTAGTGACGGTGAGTATTCTTCTGTGAGTATTTTTCCCCACCCTGTGCTTTCTAAAGAAGAAAGTCTGAATACAGTTATATTCTTCTACTTCAGAAGAACAGAAGGTTCTTTCCTCAAGGATTTTGTTCACCTATGTATCTGGAAAATATGGGTGATGCAGCTGTGAATGGAAAAAACCATGGATGTCAAACTGAGGGAGCTTAAAAACCTTGCTGGTTTATGAGATGTTTTATTCACTTAGTAGCTTGCATGTGATGCTATGCTCAGATATGTTTCAGAGACCTGAGGCATTTGAGATAACTATTTCTAGAGCGCTCCAGGGTTCACTGGAGAAATGATCATGAGAAATCTTACCAAAAAACCAAAGTGTAGTGACATTGTCAGAGGATAGAAGAAGAGGGTAGGAAGGTTTGATATCTTTCTGGCAGCTGCTTGCTGATCAAACAGAGGTTTATAATTAGGAGCATTACATTATTTTCTCCATAATTTTGTATGGGCTGACTTTATGCTAACTTTCAAAGTGAGAGACTGAATGTTAGAGCTGGACTGGAAGAAGCAACTGTTTAGGGGAACTGATTATGTCCAGCTTTCTCAGATAGCATTGGTGGTAGTAAGCTGCCAAAAGATATGTTTGCTGATGTATCACAGATTGGGCTACTTGATTGGTCTTTTGCCTTTTCACTTCTGTTTTTTTGAGCCTTTATACAGAAGAAGGGAAACATGTGAACGCTCACTTGGTGTTGAATATATTTGTCTGTGAATGTATATACTACGTACATACCACACACAGCACTTGAGAATCTGCAACTGTAAGCAAGTACCAAAAAGGAGGCAGCTTACACAAAAGAATGTGATTGTTACTTAGTAGGGAAAAAAAAAAACCAAAAGCCAGAAAAGTAAGGAAGAGGAAAAGAACTTTTTCAAGAAAGCCTTTCACAGGTCTTGTGCAAGAAATAAGAGGCAAAATGAGATCTAGCTAAAATGATGGGAAGAGGAGGGGCAAGGAAAACCATCAGTTTAAAGAAATGTTGCAGTCATTGACAATTTATCTGGAAAACCATGGAGCTTCTGAGGAGAGAGCTTAGAGATAGAGTGGTATATTACCATGCCCTCCAGTAGGACGTGATAGTGCAGGAAAGCTTTACCTATTTTTAACTATGTGAAAAAAAGGAGTCCTCTTCTACCTAGGACATTTCTGCTCAGGTTATCTGTCTAAGTTTTGGCGTGTTTGTGTTGTTTTGGGGGTTTTTATCCTAAAAAAAAAAAGTTTAGATTCAAAGGTTTCCTTATGATAGTCCCTCCACTAAGGGTGGTATTTGACATAGAGTGGGTTCTTTACTGTTACTCAACATAAACAGAGGAAGGTGAAATTGTTTGCTTAATTTTCAAGGAATTGTATTTGTCTCCTTCTGAACCTCTAGACCTCTTTGGTAAGAGGAGAGGAAAACTTGCTGCCTGCTAAAACTGTGCAGTAACAGACTTTGGCTACCTTGGAGATTAAGGAAATATCATCAGTGACTAGGAAAGTGACCATTTAAGGCTGGGGTTCCAGCATAGTAAAAAACGTTCTGCTGAAATACTAAGATAAATTACAGCTCTTCGCTTTCCTGAGATGTCTTGTGTTCAAATTACTTGGCTGCTGCTTGAAGTTGATCTGTTTAGAGATTGTTGCATTCACTGAATTTCAATTTCTTTATGAACACCTTAATTAAAAGAAGTTGAAGAACCATATAGCAATTAAAAATTGTGGCGTGTTGGAGAAAAGTTACTTTTTTTCTGACTGTGTACAGTTAAGGGAGTTCATGGTTAGAAAGAATAGTAATTTATGGATAGACTTAACATTGATTTAGAACTCTGGTGTAATACTGCACTATGTAAGATAAAAGCCTGACATCTCAAAGGGTATTGTCATGATGTGAGGAATTGAACATCGATAGGAGAAAGAACAAATCTTAGTAAAAGATGTGAAGTTACCTCTTCAAGTTGAGCATGATTCTTCTTTTTATGCCCTTCTGCTGTTTTTGGGAGAGTGTTGAATGCAATATAAAAATGATGTTTAGGAGCTATCAAGACACTTGTGGGAATAATATGTGTGGGGAAATTACTTTTACTTTCTGTAATGCAATTTTAAACTGGAATGACTAATGGTTTTCCAATGCTGCATCTGAAATATTTTTTCTTGCTTAGAATAGGGAGATTTTTGCAAATGACTAATGGTTTTTCAATGTTGCATCTGAAAAATTTTTTCTTGCTTAGAATAGGGGGATTGGGACATCTTTAATGGGAGAAGATGCCCTTATGTTCCAAGATAATTTATTGGAATCTACCTATTATTGTGAACAAATTCTTAGTAATATGATTTTTTTTTTTAGTCCTTAATTGAGCTTCTCATATTAGAATTGTTCTGTTGTGCTTCTAGAAGTTAAAGAAGAAATAGTCTCAATCTAAAAAATTAAAATTGGAATATAGGTTTTAGATATCAAGTCACTAATTTCCTTTGTATGCAGTATCTCCAAGTCGATTAGATAGGAGCTGGAATTACATGAACAAATTTTAATTTCCCTGATGTTTCTAGAAGGTTTTCAAATGCCATCCTCTAGCAACTTCCAGATAACGTACATGCCTTTGTAAACAAGGTCTTGTACTGCTTCCTCAGGAAGACAAGGAATAGTTTGGTTGAGAAAAGTGGGAGTACTGTGGGATTTGCATTCCTTTAAGACTGTCACAAGTCCTGAATTCTAACAGCTATTAAAATGACCAGCATAGATATTTCTTTCATGGTAGCTTTGGTGTGTACATGTGGAAAACAGTTTGTGTAGTCCTGTGATTTGTGCTTGCTCTTCTTAAATAGAGCAAACTACTTATAGATTCATCTTGTGGGATGCTTGAGAATGCAGGGGAACAATGGCTTCATCCTGATTTTTAAGATGCTTTTGCTGGAATTCAGGTTAGTGTAGCTTCTTTCGGAGAGCACAGGTAAGATGACTGCAGCAGATACTGTAAATTTTTCTTGCTACAAGTGATTTAGTGGTAGCAGTGACGTGAATCTTGTTTCAGATGAAGGGTAGGATAAGATAAATATGCTAAATAATGACCCTATCCACTGGTGTAAAAAGGAATTGGAGTACAGAATTGTGAGGGTTTTTCACATCTGTGTGCAAATTTAAAATTCAAGTATTTCTGATGGAAAAAAAATGATTCCGAGAATCTGAATCTCATTAGCTTCTTCATAAAGAAGTAGTTGTTCCCCCTTACTCAGCATTTGGGAGACTGCATCTTACAAATGGTGTCCAGTTTTGAGCTTCGCAGAAAGATGCTGGCATAACCATATCAGTCTGTGAATCCAGTGGAGGGTCCCCAAGAAATGAAGAGGCTGCAAGAACTGGGTTTGCTCAACCTTAGAAAGAGAGAAGACTTAACTAGCTGGCTGCAGGATATACAGAAAATGGGGCCACACTCTTGGAAGCATCTGGCAATAGTATGAGAGGCAATGCCTGTAATTTGGCATAATGGGAAATCTTGATTGCACACAAGGAAAATATTTTTTCCCACGAGGGTGGTAAAATACTGGAAGAAGTTGCCCATAGAGGTTGTGGAATTTCTATCCATGAAGGAGTTCATGTTTGACATGGCCCTTGGCAACCTGTTTAATCATCCCTGTTTTGAGCTGGGGCTTGGACACAATGGCCACTGGAAGTCCCTTCCAGCCTTGGTTATTCCATGGTTACTCATGGTGAACTCATGGACTGCAGGAGAGTATGTCCATGTTTAGACATTAGTGTTTAATCCCCGAACACCTGTCAAAATGTGCGCCTTAGGGCTCAGAGCAGCTACTCTGAGGCTTACATCAGACCTGAGGAAAGAAATTACTACTTTCCCACTTTTGCTTGGTTTTAGGATTGACTGTATTTATTGTGTCAGTAATGTAAAACTGAAGTGAGAAGAAAGTTGCCTGATCTAGAAAAGACTGCAACCTTGTTCAGATATTTTAATTAACACAACTGTTCTATTTTTGAAAAAGTGTACCTGTGCACAATGATCTTTTTCCACTAGCAAATTCAGTTATAAAAGACTGTAAGCCTTTGTGGAAGGAATAGCTACTCAACATTTTCCCTGGCTAAATGAATATTTGAGGCCATCATATTAAATTAGTAGGTGTACTGCCGGTGTTGTACTTGTTGAGAATTTGCGTGTCTGTGCTGGTATGAAAACAAACACCCATGGTAGCTGCTGATATGATGGGCTTCTCTTAGATTTGAATAGGTGCTACTGAAAAATCAGTTTGGGTGAAGTGTTAAAATCTATCAATTATATTTGGATTGCCATTTCAGATTTAGCTGGTGATAAACCTTAAATGCTCTAAGAAATTGTTATAAATGTATACAAGTTAATTTTTTTTAGTATATCTATTTGAATGATATGTTGTATTTTTCTGTCTTAATTGTACAACAAAACTAATGTTTTTTCTAAATTTCGTGGTTTTGATTTGTTGGGGGGACAAAAGCTTTATCTGAATTTTCTATTAACTTCAGTTTCTCTAGGTGGAACATTGGCCCATCTTCAATGAGGTTTCTAGTTTTTTGTTTTGCCATTATTAAGAAATGAATCCTGGAAAAAGAACTGTTTTTAATTCAAAAGCATAGCTTTGAAGAATACTTATAGTTGAGAAAGCAGGAGTTGGAAAGTTTAGGAAGTAATGGGGTTTAATGTCTATAAAAAATGAGAGCAGATTGTAAATTGTGTCAGGAAATGCTTTCAGAGGTATCTGAGAGCCTAGAGATTGACTTGTTAGGGAAGCACTGCAGACCTGTTCTGTCTTTGGAAATCTTTATTGCAAATCATGTTTAGTATTCTGTATGCCTGAAATCTGCTGAACATAATAGATAAAGTTATATGTAAGGTTTAAGGTAATTTAAGTTAAAGTGTCAGAAAAATAGTATATTCTCAGTTGAATTCAAATTGTTACCAATATGTAGCAAGCAAATAACCCCAAGTTTAATTGTATCCTTTACTTGCTAATGGGGGGGTCAGGGGAGAACCCAAACCCAAACAACTTTTAAACATTATGAAGATTTACACTGTTTTTGTGGATCTGGTCAGTGCGTCTTTAACAGGCCTGTCAAACTTATTGTAACTAGTTGCAAATAAAAATATTTGATAATACCTGTCAAGAAGAGCAAATCTTTAGGAATGTACTCTTAAAGTCTGTTTTATTAAAAAAGTTTATCTCCTTTTTAAAAGCTTAAAATTTTAAGCTTAAAATGTGATTCAAACAGTTAATTCTAATTTTGGTAGTAAATACTTGTTCTTTCTACCCATGCAACAATCTGAGATTTGAAGTCTAAGCAAAGCAGCGCAAGGAAGAGGGCTGGAGGTAACAGTAAAATTACCACAGAATATCCAACAGTTTAGAGCAGCTGCCTTCATGAAATTGTCACTGCTGTGGTTTCTGTAGTGCTGATTTCCTCGATCCTTTGTAATAAATGTGACGACTTTTGCATACGGAGGCACACTCATGGATGCGGTCTTTCACACTGTGTTTCTAAAAATAGAAGCTGCAAACCTGTTAGTAAAATTTCTGCAGTATGTGTGGTATGTGGCAATGAGAAGCTACTAAATTTTAATAAGAACTTAGCAAAGTTGTGTTCCAGCATAAATAATCTTTTTAATGTGTTTGCATAAAGTCTGCCAGGTTCATCTGAATTTATTCTTCCTGTCAGCATGAAATGAAACGGCCTCTTCAGTACAGAGTGCGCTGGACCTTTCCCAGTCTAGCAGCAAGAAGCAGTTACTGTGTACTGCTCTCCTACTGTGTGCAGCATGTATTGCGCTTGTAACATCTTCTCTCCCTAAAGTATATGCCTGCCATGCAAGGTGTGTACCCGGAGTCCTGTGGTAAATCCTGTGTATTGTCTACAGTAGCATCTGCAAATGCTCCTGTGTTTGCGCATGGCTTTTGTCTTCTCAGTCGCAAAGGATATAGAGACCGTCCAGAGGAGGGCTACAGAAATGGTGAAAGGATCTAGAAGGAAAGCTTTATGAAGAGTCAGTAAGGTCATTTGGTCTGTTCAGCCTGGAGAAGAGGAGACTGAGATCACACCTCATTGCAGTTACAGTATCCTCACAAGGGGAAGAGGAGGAAGAGGCACTGATCTCTTCAGTCTGGTGACCAGTGACAGGACCCAAGGGAAGGGCATGAAGCTGTTCTGGGGCAGGTTTAGGTTGGATATTAGAAAAAGGTTCTTCACCTAGTGGGTGGTCAGGCACTGGAACAGTGACCCAGGGAAGTGGTCACAGCACCAAGAGTTCAAGAAGCTCTTGGACAACTCCCGCAAATACATGGTGTGAGTCTTGGGGTTGTGCTGTGCAGGGCCAGGAGTTGGATCTTTGTGGGTCCAACTCAGTGCATTCTGTGATTATCATAGACTGATGTGTTCTGCTTAGACCACTGGAGTCCTTTCTAGCAGTAGCTGTGTTATGCTGCTGCTGCTCAGTAGCTGCTGCAATACTGTTTCACGTGATTTGTTTCCCCCAGAGTTTGGCCCAACACAGGCATTACCTATGGCTTATTCTTTTGCTGCTTTCTGTAACCATCTGAGTTGTGCTCTCTGATTCTCCTGCAGTTGAGTTTCTTAATGTGATGGTGCTCTTCTGCATGTATGTACTCTGCACAGTACAGGAAAGAGAGATGTAAGTGAGTGTACATGTACTTTTTTTGAACCCTGACTTTTATTTGTACTTGGATATGCTGTATATTCTACTTCAAAGGTCATGGCTCACTTTATGATTATAAGGCTTGTTGAAATCATAAAAGTCTTAATCTTCCACTCCTTTTTTCTCCTCCCGAGAAAAGGAAATTGAGCACTGAACTGTGGCCACCTTCTTTCTTGGTCTATGGAACTAAAATTGCTGTTCTTTTGCAGCAGCTTTTGAGTGGGCATCCTTAGAAAAACAAATAGGCTTGTATTTAATGTGACTACCAATGTCTCTTCTGTAGTCAGATTCTAGAGCTTTTTTATGGTCATATGCTTCATGAAGAGTTTGTGGAATTGCATTCAGTCTTTAATTTTTTGATTCAGCTAGGATAACACAAGCATCTCAGCTGATGTGGTAGCTGACGTGCGAATTTAAGGATGTATTAGCACATTGGTGGAAGAACACTGAGAAGTGAAATTGATTGGAGTGTGGTTTAAATCAATACAGGTATTCCTAAAACAGCCTTTCTTAGTGAAATGTTGAGTTTGACCATATTGAATAGCTTTTTTAGTTTTAGCATTTGTTACAAGTGCAGGCACTTCCAAAGACCTGGAAAAAATTGGTATGTTTTTATTCTGATTAAATTTGCATGTAAGTTTGGATCTCTTAGTTGGTTTTTTTTCAGTAACTACTTTTTTGGTGTTTGATAACCTCAGATCCGTTATCTTAGGATGTAGCCTTTCATCTCTTCCAGATGAACTTCCAGTTACCTGGGAAAGACATTAGAAGCTTTGATGTGATCGCTAGTTATTCAATACTAGGTAATTTGCAAAGTAGTCACTACAAGTTTTCTGTCTGCTTCCAGAAATCAGCTGCTAGTAGACAGGCACAGGTGGCAGATATGTACTGTGCCTGCTGTTCACAGCCTGATCTGACAATGTGAGGATGCAAACTTCAACTTGCTATTCCCCAAGCTGTGAAACTCTGATGGTTGGAGCTTTGGTGCGCGATCCTTCTTGTGTCTGGATGCAACTAAATTTTATAGGCTTGTGTACAGGAGCCATAGGGATACAGTTAAGCAAATCTGAGAGTAATAGAGGCAGCTTTCAGGGTTTTTCCGTTGCAGTGTTGGCTCACTGATTTTGCAATTGTCATGGTGCTGCTGCCCCTCCCTTGACTCCAAAAGCTGCTGCCTCTTGTTTGCTGAGCTCTATGGAATGACTTTGTGGAGCAGTGCTTTAAAGACTGTTACAGTCTAATGAATAACCTTCTGCAAACGATTGTATTTTCAACGTGGGTCAGTTCAGTGTTGAAGGGATGGTATGCTGATAATCAGTTTTAGTTGCTTTAGTTATGCAAGCTGGAGGCTGATGCAGATGGCTTGAAGTGGAGTGAGTGGGGCAGGGACAGTTTCTTTGGCTGGCCTTCTTCATGAAGAAAACAGTGTATGAACCTTTGGCCTGCAGTAAAGCCTTCAGTTGCCAGCACTTGAGCTGCAATGTGGTTAAGCAAGTATTCCTACACTTGTTCCAAAGCCATGGTAATTTTTTACCTTAAGCCACCACTGTATGCAGTATGTTTTTAAAATAATACTTCAGTATTAAAGCTGGCCTCAAAGCACTGCAAGTTAGTTACCTGCATCTGGCTCTAAGTGCTGCTGCTAAAAGAGAAATTCCTACTCTCTTTGCTATTTTGTTTCCATACTTAGACCTATTCTAAAGTCCCCACAACAATGGTGACCTTTGCTTTGCTTAAAAGTGTGTCAGCAGAAGGGAAGAGGTAGAAATTACTATCAGGAGGGGAAGGTGCTGTTGTGGTTTATACTCAGTGACTGCATAGCTATAGCATAATTGTATCCCTAAAAACAGACCCTTGTTTCTGAAAAATTGCTTGCACGGTATTCGTGACAGACTTGAAATACAGACTTGCTCCAGCACCTGAGATGAGCAGGTATCACTTTCCAAATAATGCAGTGTCTGGTGAGGCTAGCAAGTATGTGTGCCTTATTGATTCATCAACTGTTGTAGAGGTTAGTATGATTCTACCTTACTTTCCCATGTGAGCGATGTAGGTGAATAACTGGTTTTATTCTGTCTGCTGGCCCACACTCCTCAGGAATTATTTACCATTGTCTTTTTTTGCTGAATTTAGGTTCAATCTCTTTCCTAGGTGTTGACGTTTCTTTGATTAGTACATTTTAAGAAATACATTTCTTATTTTAATATATATTTTATGCTACACAAAGGGGATTCATGTCTTGTAGAGTCTTCTTTCATATGTAGCCATTCTATAACTTAGCCATGCAGATAGCAATTTGCATGTAATGGCTAGATTTCTATGTTTTTGTTCAATGACTTATGAGGTCTGATCTTTAACTTAACTATTCAAAAAAGTAGTCTAGTTAAAACCATGATCTTTTTCCCTGGTGTTAATATTGGGTGAGCACTTGCCTTGTAGCTGTGAAGTTTTTCTGTAATAGTCACAAATACTCCATATTCCAGTAAATGTACTTGAGATAGACCTGCTGTATGTACTAGGCAGCTAGTAAATCTCTTACCTTCACATGATATGTAAGTAGTAAGATGTCTTTTAGCATGGATTTTATGCAGAAAGCCGTGCTTTGTTCTGTCTGCTGACATATATGCCGTGTTGAGACGCTATATACAATGACTTTTTTGTCTGTGGTGTCATGTCCGCCTCATGGATGAGTACAGTGTTTATGTCAGCATCTTTAGGCTAACAGCTACAGAGACACGTGGATTATGGTTGTTTTGTGACACTAATACAGGCTTCCAAGTCTGAGAATATATTGTTTAGATCCATAAAACTTCCTATTACTTTCTGTTTTGTTTTTCTCTGTAGTAATCCTGGGAAGCATCACTGTTCTGTTATTTGTGCCGTCTTGGTGAAGGCACTTTTTTCATTTTGGTTTGCCTAGATGTAAGCAATGCTCTGTATGTAGCTTTCTAAACTATATAATTTTAATGAGATGTTAGATAAAACTGCCCTCGATTGGTAACTGTGACTTGGGTTATATCAGCAGTTTGGCTTCATATATAGAGGCCAGCAGTATTTATCAGTAATGGCTGAACTTATCTGGAAGCACTTTTTGCTGAGTGGTGAGGGATGCAGAGCCTGTAACTGACCACAGAGCTGGGGACTACTCTGAAATGTCTATCTGCTTTTTCTTGAACTCAACTGCCTCTCTTTAAATTTTTACTATAGATAAATCATATTGTACACAATGGAGGATTATACAAAAGGCCTTTCAATGAAGCTTTTGAAGAAACCCCAATGCTGGTTGCTGTGCTGACCTATGTAGGCTATGGTGTTCTCACTCTCTTTGGATATCTGCGAGATTTCATGCGGCAGTGGAAGATTGAGAAGTGCCAAAATGCAACAGAAAGAGAAGAACAGAAGGTAACCACTGGGAAATAATGTTCAGTGGGAAGTGGTATGGCTAAGGCTTGAGTGTTTCTTTGGGGAGTAGTGGTGTTCAAAGTTTTTTGCTGTTTTCCTTGTCTTCTGGATGCCCCAAATACTATAACAAGTACTGCTGTGTTGTAAAAAAATAATGTTTCTTTTGAGTTATTTTTTCCTCAGAGTAGTTTCCTCATCTGTCTCACTGCAAAGCTGCATCAACAGTTACATGAACATACTGAAAGATCCCCCAGCTGCAGAAACAAGGGTTTGGGGAAGAGAGACTGCATGTTCCAGCATCAGTACCTAAAGAAAGGCTCTGGTTTAGTTTGACACCAGTGGGAGGCTTTCTGATGCTGATCTGGTGGCTATGTTTTGATTTAGAAATGTTATTAATTCTCTTTACCTGAAGCAGTTGCAAAGAGAAGCTTATGGGTCAGATCCAGAGCACAAGCTATATAACTTTAAATTCATTTGGCGTCCAGAACACTAGCAGGTTAACTGGTGAATAATTTGAGGTACTGACTCGTGGCTCACTGGTA
>WEKY01002974.1:0-55772 GCA_013390045.1 Picathartes gymnocephalus | reverse complement strand
GGGCGCTGCCGGCGGCTGGAGGTGGGCTGGCCATCCCCCGGCCCGGAGGGGGGCCCGGGGACTGGGAAGGGGGCGAGGGGCCAGGCGGCGGAGGGAGGTTTTATTTCTCGAGGGCTGTGGGATTCCGAGTGCGGTGCCATTTCGGGCGAGGGGGCGCTGTCAGTTTCCCGCTTACTCGTGGGGATTTTTCACGAAAATAGCGTCAAGTACTCTTCACGCATTTAGGAAAGAGCCTTCCAAGCACTTGAGATGGGCTCTTGTAAGATGGCTGCTGTCAATGTCCGCTTGATAAGTTAAGAAAAAAAAAAAACTGTGGGTTCTACAGAACTTCTGCAGGGCCTGTTTGCTGGTGCCAGAAGGCTTCCCTTCTGCTGGGCAGGTCTCCCATGGGCATGACCCCAGAGAAGCAGTGCGGCCTTGTAAGGGGGAATTCTTGGGATGTTGCCCCTACTGCAGTAGTCTCTCATGGAAGCAGTTTACTTTCCAGCTCTTAAAACGAATCTTTCTCCATTTTCCTTGATACTGGTCAGAAAGAACACTCTATTAGTTGAGGAGGTCAGGCTAGATAACTTGTTGAGATCTTTTGTAGAGTCTTCCTGGAGGAGGACGAGGGAAGAGGGGTTTTGCTGTCACCACACAACTTGTTTTTATTCTCAGAACACTACAAAAAAAATACAGGTGTGCTGCATTCTAGAAGCTAGCCAGCCTCTTAAACAAGTTT
This sequence comes from Picathartes gymnocephalus, assembly GCA_013390045.1. NCBI lineage: Eukaryota > Metazoa > Chordata > Aves > Passeriformes > Picathartidae > Picathartes > Picathartes gymnocephalus. Next base: position 55,051 of record WEKY01002974.1, on the reverse strand, counting down.
TCCTGTTTTTAAAAACTGTGCGCGTCATTTGTCATCAGGGCATGAAAGAAAACTTGCCTGTTTATTGTTTTCTTTTTTTCACTCTTCTGATGCAAATGTGTATTATTGCTGCATTGCTTTCTATGGAAATTCACTGTCTAGGATAAATGTGATTTATACAAGCATCCCTAATCCAGGTGAAATGAAATTAGTTAATTCAGCTGCAGGAATTTTCATTGCTGCTTTTGACTACAGCTTTGAAGTCTTCCTTTTTAAGATGAGCGGGTAGGAAAATCAGAGAATCAAACCAGATTTTTTTTCCTAGCTTTAGTTAAGTTGTTCTAATTCAGACAGTAACCATTAAACAGTTGGTTTCTAGACCTGGGTGGGCTCAAACTTCATATGTTGGAAAATTGTTACTTGGCTGTGTTAGAAGTGTTAAAAAAATTACAGTGTAGTAAATTCTCAGGTGATTTTTAGTTTTCTTCGTATAACAGAAAGACCAAGTAAAGTGGGAAATGATATTGGGTCTAATAGCCTAACTTATCTTCTCCTGTTTTATACTTAAAATGGACAGCATAGTTGTAACTCTTGCAGTCATGATTATTTATTGATTTTTTTAAATTTTTTTTTTTTTTTAGCCATTATTCCCTTGTCTTGTTAGCTTTCTTAGAGAAAAAAAAAATCAGTATCATTTTTATAGTGGCGATGTTCTTTCTGGTATTCTTCTTCTCTAAAGCTAAAATTCCTTCAAATCATGAAATCTCCCAGTTGACAAAAGAGATAGGAATGGGAAGGAGATACATTAAGATACAGATATTACAAATGAACATTTTCCGGGTGATTGCTTACATAAAGTATGAGATTTTTCAGCACAGCACCACCTTAGCAGTTTTTGATGCTTCTATAGTAGCTAAACTGACTGAGAAGATACAAAACTGTATAAATTTAACTCAAGTAGTTATTAGAAAACAGTCCTCTAAGTTTATGTAGATATGTAAGGAGCTCCTGTACAGACAACAGATTGATAAGGTGTATGCTGATGTTAATTAATTAAAAACCCATTGAACTAAAATGTTAGAAACCCCCTTATTTCCATCATGTCCCTATCTCCTTTCTCCAAACATATACATAGACATACAGGGAAAAAAAATCTTGAGAAGAAGCTAGGGTAGCTCAACTGGAAGAAAAAATGAGAGAGGTGTCTGTCTTCATGCAAATTTTATCCAGTATATTCAGTCAGCTAAAAAAATATATGCATCAGCCCTTTCTGTTTTTTTCTGCCCAGATATAATATTGCCTTGTCATATGCAACTAACAAGGAGTAGGTAGATTGCTCTTCTTGCTTGACATCCATATGTGAAACTGAATACTAATGATTTCAGCTTCTTTTTGAAGTGCGATGTTTCAAAATGTTACAGAAGCAAAAAAGTTTATTGGTAAATCCCTTCAGCCAGCACGACCTGTGCATCAACTGTCTTCTAAACAAGGTGAGTAGCATGACTAAGGTGCAGTTCACTTTACCGAAGTTTGGGTTATGTTTAGGGAAATAACAAGGTTGTGTAAGGTGTCTTGTTTTCGTTTGGTTTTAATACACTTTGTTAAACTACAGTGAGTAAATACCTTGCTGTGTGATGATCTTAGTACATCATTGCTGTGATAAAATCTGAATTTAAACTATATTAGGTTTATGCAGAGCTCTTCGGTACTGCTCTTCTAGCTTGGCATTTGAAATCTAGCTTCAGAAGGCTGGATCAAGCTTCTCTGTTAAATTTGGATTTCTTGGGGTAGCTGACTCCTGCTATTAAAAATGTAAAATACACATAATTTAACAAATGGATTTTTTTTTTTGCAGGTACAGTACACTGCACTGCATTGTTCCTATCTAACTTTTGTACAAATTCAAAACAAAAAACCCAAAAAACTTTAAGAAAAAATATCATGCAGTATTTATGTCAGGTGTGAATATTTGGGTTTTAATTTTAAACCTCTATAGATTAAAACCTAGATATTGCTGTATTACAGTTGTTATTATTGTTCAGTTAGAAATTTTTGATGGCCAGAAAATCATCATTTGCTGATGTGGACTAAAGCTAAGTGACATCATAAATTTTTACTTTGTATAAAATTTATTGAAGAAAAGGAAAAGGGGTTCTGTGGTGATGTAGAGCTTTTAAATTGTGAATCAATGCCCATATAATCTCTGTGCAGCAAGGAATGTTCTTGGGGCAAGTATCACAAAATAATACTGTGGAGTCTATTGAAATTATTTTTTCTTAATGTTTTATGCTCACCAGCATCACCCATTGCATTAAACATTCGGACTGAATTACCCAGCAGCACTGAAGTATGTTTGCAGAGTAAAGTTAACTGGGTGAGTGTTGAGTAAATATATAATTATTTATAAATTGGAGATCAGCTGATCTGCTATGTAACCAAATGAAAACTATTTCCAACTAGGAGCATCCTTGACTCTGAATGTTTTAAACCAGCAGTCTCAGAACTGTATGAGTTTCAGGAATGCCTTTCCCTGTTATTTGCATGCACTAACAGCTGAAAAATGCAGCTTAGGAATTTAAGATTCTTACGAAAGTCTGTGTGGCATTTGTTTAGTCTTCATTGAATTTAAGTCAGCTCTTTTAAACTTAGTGTGCATGTATTCCATCTTCACTTATTATGTGTAAATAATAACATTAGGAATATTTTTTGTTGTAAGCACATGCACAAATTCATTTGAGATAGCAAACATCATAAAACTTTATGCTTTATTGGTAGAAGTGCTTGGGTTTGGACATGGAATGGGTATGTCCTTCAGACTTGAAATTGGTTTACTGGAAAATGAAGTGTAAAGTCTTCTAACTGGAATGCTTCATGTTTCGTAACCTGAGTTTGATTTTCTGTTGATTCTGATTTGAATGTTTTTTCAGAGCATTGATAGATGGGGGCGGAGGGGCGGTTGTTAAAGCAAATGCCTGTCCCTTAATTTTTACTTTTTTTTTTTTTTTTAATTTTAGAAGAGTTTTAGTAATCCTTTAGTCCTTTATTGTATTAAGTGTCTGCAAGCTGCCTTTGACTTTAAAAAAAATAAAAATAAAAAAAGTCAAAGTGGTAGCCTATCTTTGATCCGACATAGGGAAATTAACACTTACACTTGTCTCTTGAGCAGTAATTAATGAGGAGAACAAAATACTCCCTTTAAATAAGCCTGTGGTCATCAGTGTTGTAATATTAATTTCATCATATATTTAGCTACATGTAGCTGCATATTGCATTTGTTTGATATAGATGTAGCTGTATTTTTTATATTTTTTTAAACTTTTTCTTTAATGTAGTATGTGGAAAAGATTTTTTAATAATACTTCTGACCATGAACTATTTCATGGGTACCCCAAAAATCATCTGAATAGAGCCCTGTCAACTCCTCCTTGACAAGCAATTTTCACTTCTTGCCTGCTTCCCATCTGACTCAGAATGATGTTAAGATTCTTCAACCAAACCTGTAGAGTTTTTCAGAGCTAAGACAGGCTCTTGAGGATGAACTGCTTTCTGGCTTCCTAGAACACTTTCTTCAAGGTTTTGGCAGCTGGAAAAAACTTGGCATTATACTGTGGATATTGATACTTATGAAGCAAACTTTTTTGCTAAGTGAGAGAATCCAAGACCATCCTTTGGTCCTAAGGAAAGGCCTTCCTGCTTTTATTATTCCCGAATGTAGCAGCTTGTGACTGTGTTCTAGGTGGGATAATGGTGTTTTTAAAAACTAGCAATAGCACTGTAAAATTCTGTGTAAAAAAATGTCTCTCAAATATTTTAATCTGTGTTGTTTTATTGAACTATTCCTTCATTGTGTGTAATCAAGAATAACCTTCTACTGTTTCAAACTAAACTGTGCTACAACTGTTATTTTTAACTAAGAAACATGTATCCTTGTTTAATATGCTTAAAGGAGATAAACTTTGTAACTTTCCTTCCTATTTTAGTCATCTGAAATGACTGAAGTAAAGATCTTAACTCAAACCGTGATGCTCTGTCAACCGAAACAACATGAATCAGGAGCAAAAAAAGGTAAAATACTGCATGGGGAGCTGAGTCAGGATTGTATTTTCTGGATGGAGGACAACTGAACTTTGAAGTGATGTGGGCTGCATTTTATTTTTTCTGATCAGCCAGTGCATGGATAGTTTGGAGAGCAATATGAAACTTTTCTGGTTTTCACATAACACTCTGGAGAAGGTGTAAAAATTGACCATAACTCAGGTGGAAAAGTTGCACTGGTAGAGTTGCTTGCATATAGGGATGTACCTGTCTTAAAAAACCAAAACAAACAAACAAACAAAAACCCAACCAACCCCCTGAAAAAACAGACCCTAAATATAAAAAAAATTCTTCACACAAAATCCTGAGTTTGTGTAGATTGCTTGTTTGTGTAGAAGTACAGATTTGAGTTGCATCCCTTAGTCTGTTGCAGGGCTCAGTTGTGGCATACAGACTACTGAATGTAATCAGGTTAAGAACTCTGCATTTTGGCTTCCTTGTCCTGCTCTTACTATGGTGGTTCTGAAATAATAGTATTTGGGTGATTAGATATGAATTAACTTTTTTTTTATGAGTAATCCTGGACAATTTATTTTTGTGTCAGTACTGTCCTTAAGGTTTGCTCCTTATGCTTTTCTCTCTGTACTGCTTGCCACTGTACTCATAGAGAATTGGTAGTTTAACCAAGTCAAAATTTTACTCCCTTTTTTTTTTATTAAGGGATAATCTCAGGTTTCAAATGCATTCTCAAAGTACTTCTCTGCCCTGCTTCCTACCTAATTCTTAATTCTTAAACATGTCACAGAAACTGCATCAGTGACCCAGGTTAGGTCACCAGTTTATTGAGACAATTTCTTTTGTCTATATCTTCCTGTAATCAGGCATCCATCTGTAATCTCCAATCCTTAAGTAATCTCTGCAGATATGGTTCGTTCTTTTCCGCTTAGTATTCAAAATTTGAAAGAATTTTATTGAGTTTTAATGAACCTTTCGTATTTTTGTCAGTCTGAGGTTACCATCTCTCAGGTTCTTGAGCATTAGTTCTGTTCTGCTGTGTGTTACTGACTTGAAAATAAGTCTTCCATGTATCTCCTTTCAAGCTCAGGTTCATTTCTTCAATTTTTGGTCTTGCTAAATAAAAGAGAGTTCTGTTTTTTGGATCTAGTTAGATGTCAGACTTGTCAAGTTCTATCTGGTGGTGTCTTTCTGATCCTTTCTCACTGATTCTGCTTGTGGTGGGTAGAGATTTTGTTCTACAAGATCTTAAACAGCTTCTTATCAGATCCTGGTCTCCTGTATAAGCCATCACTTTGGATCTTTTTCAGTGGTTAATTGCTCTGTGATGCCTCCCTGAGTCTACTCCACAATTCTCCAGAATGTCAAACTTTTTCTCACACTTGTTTTCAAAGGGCTTTTGTTTGTTTGCTGTTTGTTGTAATCTTTTCCTTCAGAGTTATATAACTTCAGAGGTCCTGCTATTCAGCTACTGCTTACAAATAAGCCTTTTGTTTTCCTCTTTTTTTTTCCTTGCACAGTAAAATTTCTTCTAGAACTCTGTTTATATTCAGTTTTACTTTAAGTTCCAGATAATAATTTCCATTTGATATCTCTTCAGTGGAACTGTGCTTTCAATTATCTGTCTCAGCAGTTCTTAAGTGCAGCATGGGGTTCCCATGGGTCCACTTCTTGAACTTTTCCAGGTCTCTCTGGATGGTATCCTTTAGGTGTGTCAACCACACCACTCAGTTCAGTGTTACCTGCAAATTTGCTGAGGGTGCAGTTGATCCCACTGTCATTGATGAATCTATTCAACAGTACTGATCCAAATATGAAACCCTGAGGGATACCACTCATCACTCACTGATCTACATCCAGACATGACCCCTACTCTTTGGATCATAGGACCGTTTGGGTTGTAGGGGACTAAAAGATCATCAAGTTCTAATCCCCTGCCATGGGGACTCAAAGCTCCACCCAGCACGGTGTTGAACACTCCCAGGTATGAGGCATCCATAACTTCTCTCTGCAGCCTTTTCCAGTTCCTCACCATCCTCACAGTAAAGAATTTCTTCCTCATATCCAACCTAAACCTACTGTCCCTCAGCTTAAGGCCATTTCCCCTTTTCCTATCACTACATGCCTCTGAAAAGTCCCTCTCTAGCCTTCTTGTAGGCCCCCATCAGATACGGGAAGGCTACCCCAAAGTCTCCCAAGAACCTTCTCCACACCTCTCCAATTTAGAGAGAAGGATGTTGTGGGGGATTGTGTCAAAGGCCTTACAGAAATCATCATCTTCATAGGTTTTTAATCAAGGGGAGGAAAAAACAAGCCATAAGTTTTCCAGTATGCTTGTATTCTTTAAACTGTTCTTTTCAAAGTTACCCACATACCCTCCTATAGTTTCACCAGTTACTGCATCGTTTGTGTTCAAAGGCAGGAAAAAATTTGTGTCATAGTTGACATCAGCTTCTCTCTTGTCAATATCCTACAGTCTGAGAAATAAAAACTGTTGTCCATCAGGTGACAGTGTAACAATCTTGCAGGAAGCCCATCATTCCTAAAGGAATAAACTTCTTTGTCATCAAGGACCAGAGATAAAGTTTGTTCCTTCTTTGCCTAATTCCTTTCCTGTTTTTCTGCTCTTCTTTGAGAATATCAGCTTAAAATACAGACATTGCTAGACATACTGTATCCAAAGCTATGCCATAGCAGAGATAGTGCTGTAAACTCAAATGAGAAACCTACATGTTCTGAGCAAAGGCCCTGACTCTTGTTGATTCAGCATAAACCCTCAAAACTATTTCACTGCTATTCATCTGTTTGCCATTTTACGTGCAGCAGATCTCGTTATTACTTTTAGGTGTTGAAAGACCTTTAACTTATTAACTCCAAGAAAAGAGACACCCTTCTTTTTGTTCTCTCTCCCTTAGAAATATGTGCCACTTTGGAGTGAGGTATAAACAGATTTTCTTGTGGGTTTCAAGACCAGTTTCTGCTGGTGATGTTTCTGCTAATTAGAACAAGATACAGGGAGTCTAACTGGTGTAGGGTTGGATTCACCTTTTTTCTCCTTTTGTGTAGATTTACTGTGTCAGTTTGATACAGTTAAAGTGAAATGCTCTGTAATTTACTTCAAATTTTCCTGCTGCAAGATAAGACTTGAATTACTCCTGTTTTTAAAACTGCTGTTATATTCTACATGCAGCATTTCTACCATTCTATTAGTACCCAAATAATTTTTCTGAATTCCCTATCTTAATCCCTTAAACAAGAATCTTGAATTTAGTGATTTTGTATATTCACAGAAAGGATCCAATACAGCAGAGATTTCCTTCTGAAGCTTTCAAATGTTTCTCTCTCTCAGAAGAAGCCAGAGTTTCTTCCTGATCATCCAATTGTGCTTGAAAATCCAGTAAGTGCATTTTTTTTTTGTATCAAGTAAAGTTATAAAATCATCCATGGAGGTTTTGATAAGCCATTTGACAGGAAACATTTTCCTTCAGACTAGCCTACCAAACTGGTAAAACCTTCAAAGGACAGATTGTGCGGCTCAGCACAGCTTTGGTATGCAACTTCTCCAGTTGGTATTTGACATCTTACCCTGGTTAGTACCATATAAAGGGAAAGAGTTTTAAATTTGTTTTCAGGAAAAAGATCAGATATGTTGCCATGTTTTCAAAATAAAAGAGAACAATCTTGATAAATTTCCAGCTTGGTAAAATTCTTAATCCAGTGTTTTAGTTGTCTGTGCATCAGTGTCCACTACAAAACGATTGATGAGTTCAATGCAGTTTGTATTATCATTATCTTTGGTCTTTGGCTTTGGGGAGAAATTAAGAGAAATGAATGATGAATGTGAAGGATATCCTTAATGTTTGTGATGAAATAATCCTCAAATACTTCATATGCTAGGAGAAAACATCTACTGGATCACATTCCAGGCCTCAAGTGTGGGAAAATCTTCTGTGTAAACATTATCATATCAAATTAGGCTACATACTAGGTTGCTTTTGAGACCATTGGGATGTACTTCTGCTAGAAATAGGATTCCTATTATAGAAAAGTATGTCCACATGATTACTGTATTGGCCACATTTGGAGGCATTTTTAAACTTTGAAAATTTCTGTCCTTTGAAAAAACAAAAATTAGCTAATATATGACCATGATCAGCTTTCCCTAATCTTACTTTTTATATCTGTCTATTTATCCTCAAGATGAAAGCTTTATTTGTTTGAAAATCTGCCTTCAGATTGGGAAGCTTCAGCTCTTTAAATTCCAAACTTTCCCACCTCTCCTGCTACCTGCGTTTCTAAGGGGGGCAAATTTTGATAATCTGTATGCTTTCACATGGTTACATTCCTAGGAAAAAGGAGAGTCCCTGCAGAAATCAGTGAGATCACCTAATTCAGCCAAAATGCCAGTGTGTTGATCACGTCATCCATTTTTCTGCAAAGAAACCAGAGGGATTGATGAGATACATGTGTAAATTAAATGAATGATGCTTAAAAGTGGCAGAAGGTGGCCTGCATATACATTTCAAAGGACAAACAGACAGTCCTACAGTGTCAGTGAGCTTGTATTTTGGAGCAGGAGATTTTCAACAGTTTGCCTCTGAATTAAATATTCAGACAGTTCATGCCTATCTTAAGACTTTCCTAGTTCTGAATTTTTGAAGCCACTGCTGAAGTGTGTGCCCGTTTATGAGTAAAAGTTGTATTTTCAGATGAAGAAAACTTCCTAGAGTGACTTGTACAAGGCAGATGTAGTTGTTACAGTTGGTGGACTGTGGACTGCATTTGTCCTGAAGGACACTGGGGTTTTTTTGAGATGTGGAGATCAGGGATACCAATACATACCTCATCATTTGAACAGATGTTACTGTCTTGACACACAATAGGAAAATTTTAGGTGAAGTCTCTAATGAAGATAGAACTGTTTGCCTTAATAAAAACATACCAAATTGTGAAATGTACATGGAGAAGAAAAGAGTTACAAGCAGACTGAAATGAAAACTTTAGGTGCACTGTTATAACTGAAGTAATTTGAGGGTTGGTTTTTCTTACAGGTAAAGAACAAACCTTTCATTGACATCTGCAAAAAGTGACATATTGTTTGGAAGATCAGAAATCCATTGGTGAGGGAGCTACATTTGATGTAGGTCTTCAAGATTTTTGGAGGTACTTGGGTGCCTGCAGATGGAAGTACGACCCTGTGAAACCTATGAAAATGCCTGTTTCTTCCTGTAATTGCCTGAATGCTTTAAGAGACAAACCTTTAATTTGTAATGCCTGAAATGGTAATATGATTAAAGTGAAAATAAATAATTTTACATATTGGTGTGGCAGAATTTTGTCATTGAATTTTTTGTGTTATGTAGCCATATATTTTGCCTGACTGTAGATTCTAAATAAATACTTAACTGGGATTCTTTGCTTGCTCCCAGCTCCCTTCCTTAGAAGTAAAGCTGAAACAGCAAATACTGACTGTGTCAAATCTCAGATGTCTCGGGATATCTACTCCTCTAGTTTTGGGGGGATCTTTTGACAAAACTTGACTTGTTTCTTCTTAATTTGAAATCTTCGTCTTGACACAAGATATTCCTGAATATTTTGTGCATACACATACTTTCTTTCAAAGTATGAAGTCTCTTGTTAGTAATGGTTTCACTAACACAAGAAGTCTTCTCTCATCATGGATTGGAACAGGAGATCTGCCTATGCATTGCATTCCTTAAAGTTCTTTGTAAATAATTGTCCAGTGTTCTTGACTTTGAAAAGTGAAAGTAATCAGAAAAATTGAGGAAGAAGACAGATTTTAATCATATGGCTTCTATGAGTAAATGAGTGAACCAGTGGATGTTTAATTCTCTCTTTTTCCCTTAAATGAGTATGGTATCCAATAGTGAAGAGGAAAGCAGTAGTTCAAGTATTTCCTGAAAGCATCCGTCAGTTGACAGGCATCAATAATAAATATTTTGTATGAATATAATTAACTTCCAAATGTGTATTTAGACCTATAATAATATTATTTGGCTACTGCAGGCAATTTTTTACCCTCTGTCAGAAATGATCATGAAAGCTAAATGAGATTGTGTTAAATGGCAATTGCAGTAATGCAAACACCTGTCAAGTTGCATTTGATTGGCATTAGATTTCTTTTCCTGAATGATGCAAATAAATCTTTTTGTTGGTTAGTTTTTAATCATGAGGAGTTTCTTAGAGTGGGTCACATGGATCTTTTTGCCAGTATATGTCAAAGAGAGTTTCTGTGTGTAGCTCTCAAAACTCCTAGGTGAAGCTTCTCAAACTTCTTGTGTATGATTCATCAAAGTGTTTGTTTACTAGCAAATATACAAAGGTGAGTAACTGTTATAGGGACATATGACCTGCTACAACTTTTTTCACCCTTCCAACACCTAACTGACATAAAGTTCTAAAGCAGGTTATTTTAATAATAATACATTTTTTTTCCAGTGAGAAGGAAAAATGTTACAAACCGCAGTGTAGTGTGTCATTTTTCCTTAAGGATTTTCCCTGAATCTGTGTCACATGTCACTGTATTTCCTTTGTGGGTAGGTCAGTAGTGACAAAAACCCCTGTGCTATACACTAGAGTGACCAAAAAAACCATTCTATACACTAGACTGACATCTTGGCATAGGAAAAACAGCAGCCAGTTGTTCAGGAGTATGAGTAGATTTACTTTGATGAAGACAAGAGACCTTTAAACTTACACTGATGTGATTTGTGAGGGTAATTTCAGTCCCCTTTTAAAAATGGACAGATCAGTAGCTGGATCGTGTCAGTACAGGAAAACCTTGGACTTCAGTATTAAAAACATTCACTGAATTACTATGAGAGATATAAAGGTGAAATTTGTCTGTAACATAGGTGTATAAATTTAGATGTGCATGTATCCCTCTCTGACATCCACATTTGCATGGAGAACCAAGGCCTCATGAACTTTATTGGCAAAGGGCTTGATTCAGTTGCTTAAAAGTAGGCATCTTGTGTCATCCGAGACTCACTTGGAATTCCAGTCCACATGCTGCATGGGCCTGGCATAAATGACAGACAAACTGTAGGTAGCACGTGTCAGTTGGTGTCCTCTACAGTATCTCATGTGCATTAGATGCCTTTGTTTAGGCAACTAACTTGCCTCGGAAGTCTACTGATAAAATAAGAGCCGAATTGCCTTGGTCTCATGCAGGAGCCTAATTGTGATGCCTTTCTTAATCTTGAGCTCAGACCTTGTCCTGGTTTCTGGAATACAGATCCTACTGCAGTGAAGACTGCTTGCTTGTAGTCCAAATTCCCCCCTTTCAATTACACATGGTAATATTTTTGTTGAGAAGTAAAATTAGACTAGAAGGTATTTTGTTGAACATGACTTTTAAGTTACTTTTTGGGTGCTGTTTGTAACTTTAGACTGCTAACTGAATGGAGAGAATGGCCGTGTAGCATGTAGAGTTTGTCAACCTGCTATGGAGGTTTGAGGTTACAGTGGTTGCTTGCCCATTCTTGGGCTGGAGGACAGACCTCAGATGCAGGGGACAACACCACAACTTGTTAGGGAATCAAATGTTGCTACTTCCAGGTCTTACAGCATCATAGAATATCCTGAGTTAGAAGGGGCCCACAAGGATCACCGAAGTCCAACTCCTGGCCCTGCACAGGATATGCTAAGACTCACACCGTGTGCCTGAGAGCATTGTCCAAATGCTGCTTTAACTCTGTCAGGTCTGGTGCTGGCACTACTTCTCTGTTCCAGTGTTCAACCATCCTGTGGGTGAAGAACCTTTTCCTGATGCCCAACCTCAATCTCCCCTCATACAGCTCGATGCCATTCACCTTGGGTCCTGTCACTGGTCACCAGAGAGAAGAGATAAGTGTCTGCCCCTCCTCTTCCCCTCCTGAGGAAGTTGCAGACTGCAATGAGGTCTCCTCTCAGACTCCTTCAGGCTGAACAGACCAAGTGACCTCAGCTGCTCCTTGTATGGATTCCCCTGTAGGCCTCTCATCATTCTCATGGCCCTCCTTTGGATCCTCTCTAATAGCTTTATATCTCTTTTATATTGTTGTGCCCAAAACTGCCCCCAGCACTCAAGGTGAGGCTGCCCCAGTGCAGAGCAGAGCAGGAAAATCCCCTCCCTTGCCCAGCTGGCGATGCTGTGCCTGATTCCCCCCCGGACAGCCTTGGCCCTCCTGGCTGCCAGGGCACTGCTGACTCATGTTCAGCTTGCCATCACGCAGGACCCCCAGACCCCTGGATGTGAGGGCAGTCTGGCTGCAACATCTGTCACCCCACTGATGACCAGGTTGATTGAGCTGACCTGGCTGGCTGGCTGCGTGGGTGTCCCCTTCCTCCCTCAATGCTCCATGTGTGTCCCTGCCAAAGCTGCATGCTGTTTGAAGAGGGTGATCTCCCCCATGGAGATGGTACTGTTCATCAGTCAAGGGTGTACAGTAGCCCTGCTCCCCTGCTAGAACCTCCAAACAAGCTCAAGGTTTATGGCTATTTATGCTGTGACGGCAGTTTCTCTAACGACTTTGCAGTGACCTGCCAGAGATCTAAAAAAAATATTTTCTGAGTGGTCAGGACATAGAGGTTGTAAAATGTTAAGTCAGGGGATCTACAGTGACAACAGATAGGCAGATATGTTTCCTCTTGTGAGGGTAAGGGCTAGAGTCTGTCAAGAGAAGATAGCCCTGCCTTGTCTCATTGTGAGCAGAAAATATCCTGAGGGAAGTTCTGTGTTAGCACAGAGCTGTCCCTATGTTTATTCTTTTCATTAATGACTTACAGCTTCTCTGCACACATGTATGAAAATGTGTGTTCAGGTTCATACTGCTTTCTTTTGTAAAATGAGACCACAGCAGGATTAAGTAACTGTTGTTTATTAATGAAATAGTAATACTTTTCACAAATATTTATTCATACACTCAAGACATACTTTTCTGTGACAGTTTGGACTGTATATGCAAAATAAATACTTTACCATAGTTGTCTTATTTCAGTTTTTAGAATGCATCATTTCACTGAACTAGTCACAAGAAGAGAAGTTTTCCAGATTTTAGAATGGATAAAGTGGAAAAGATCCCATGCATAATAACAAACATTATCACATCATAAATTCACCTGTATAGTGCAATATGAATATTTGTGTAATGAAAGACAATAAAACATTAACATTACTTGGAACCACAGCTTCTAGTTGTTATTGAGGACCCACCAAGATGCTGAAAGAGAGTAGAGTTTATTTATTTGTCAACATAAATTGCATTTCTTTTTTGACTTCTGGTAAAAATTCTAAATAAAATACCTATAACATATATAAAGAAACATTCATTTATATATGCAGCTAATACTGGTGAAAAAAAAAATACTCAGGATACTGGGAGAGCTGAGTATAAGTGGTGGGAAGGTGGCTTTATCACAAGAATTATATCTCCTTTTGATAACATTCAAAGATGCATTAATGTGTCATAAGTGCAGCTGTATAGAATTAAGCACTCAGATCCCTGAGAGCAAATGACATAAATCCTCAGTCCTGTGCTGCTGTGTGTGTCAGTTTTTAAGCTGAGCAGTATGTTCCCTGGGTGATTGTGTTACCTTTAATGGCTTGCTTTCCTGGTGACATTATTCAAATCTAGTGGCTTTTTTACACAACTCTAAGAATTAATAGTGTTTTGTCCTCAAAAGTAAGAGAATTGATGGACTTGAAAAATGTCATTGCCATAAAAAGTTCTGTAATCACCAGATTACAGACAGTGCTGAGGTGAAACCAATTTGTGTTTCTTCCCCACAATCTCTAGCCTTTGGCCTCCTGAAATGGAACCTTATGCATAGAGGAACCACAAGATTTATGGAGAGAGAGAGGAAGGAAGGAAAGGAATTGCCACTGTATCTGAGATGACCTTTGCAGAAGGGTGTTCTAGGCTCAGTAGGTGTCACACTACACAAATTCATTAACAGAACTCGTTTCTTGTGTATGTATCCATAAATGCTTCCATTAATGCTTTTCAAATGAAAATTATTATTTATGAAGAAAAATGATGAGAAAATACTCAAGAGACTTACCTGAATTCAGGATATGAGTTTAGTAATCTCTGAAACATCAGTGGATTAACAAATTTCAGCCCCCCAAAATGCCAATTTAACTGTTTATTTAATGGGCTATAGTGCTGTAAGTGTTCAGTGGCTTCCCCTTAGCTTGTTTTCTTTGCCCAAAGGTTCTCTAGAGTCCTCAAGTCCGGATCTTGTATTAAAATGAGACATTCACTGAAGGTGAACGGAGTGATTCATGCCACTCTGGTAGACTGGCTGAAGCAACTGGGGGAGTTAACAGCTGTATGAGTGGTTATAATATGTTGTGGTTCCTATTAACTGATGGTAAATTAATTGTCTTTAGGATAATACTGGATCAAACAGTCTTGAAAACTTGTCTTCCTGAATCATTCTTGGCCACAGAAGTGTATCCTTACTAATTTTAGTTAACTGGTAAAGACTTATGGGTTGTAAACTTTGATTAAATCAGATCACAGTTTGCAATTAATTCAGTTCTTAGCTACCCAGATGTGTAAAAGAAGTTTGGTAGTTTCTCAGCTAAGGTAAATTTGTTTTTAGAATGGAGCCTATCTGTATTCTAATTGCAGACAGGTTTGGGGTTTTTTCTTCTGATTTCACAGTGATATCACTTTATGGTGTCTAAAATTCTTTTGTAAAGTGTACTGATAAGATTGCAAACATCGTTTTTTACTTCAAGAACATTTTCTGTCTTTCAAGCACAAACATGATTTTTATAGATCCGTTGTGGGAAGCTCTTGCCACGAAACAGAGTTGAAATCACTGCACAGATTTCTAAATTACAGGTAATGTATAAAATTGTACAAATAACTGTGAATGCATTAATTCCCATTGCCCCCCTCCACCCCAGCAAGGAGTGCACAGCGAGAAGTGCTGTTTCTATGGCAACTGTCTGCCAGGACAGAGTGCTGCAGACTGAAATCCTTCTTAGCAGGCAGAGTAAATGCTTTAATGAGTACTTGGAATCCAATTTCAGACATTTCCATATTTAGGCATTTAGAAGTTACGTTTACATTTTATTTTATGTTAATTGTACTTTACCTGTGAGTAAACTACCCTGGAACACTGCTGGATCATGTGCAGTCTCTTGGACACAAAGAATTTTAGGAAAAGGCCTCATTGTTTCCTACAGTCAAGTTTGTCTTAAATCCAGCAATATCCCAGTAAGATACAAGATTTACAGAGATACTTGGTTCATTAACTGCAATCTCCTGATTCTGCAGGAATCCCTGGCATATAATTTTGTGTCCACATCAGGCTCATGAGGTCTGAAGATATCTTAGCTGGTTTCTTTTAAGGACAAACCCTGGGAAAAGGACTACATTTATTTTTCTACTAAGTGGGGTTTTATTATTTTAAATTTAGTCTGTACTCAGACATATAGGAAATTAGGGCTTCATTATAATACATTTGTGTTCCCTAAAACAATAAAAAAAATTTACTGTCCTCTATCTGTAAATATGGGACTGATGCTTTCTTTGCTTCATCCTGCACCTGCACTGTCTTTTAACTCTTATTTCTAGGAGAAAGATGTTACATGCTCATTGGTTTGTATTAAGAATAATATTTTGGAATTTTTACCACCTTGCTTTTTTTTTTTTTTTAACATAGCAGGAAGTGTGTATAAGTTGGTTAGTAAATATCAATTATCAGTAATTAAGGCTCTCTTCAGTCAATACAAGTAGGAATAAATTGAAGTCTTAATCAGAAAGCATTTTTTTCCTTGAAAAGATTAAATAGTGTCTATTTTACCATTCTCAAATAGTATTGTTTATTCTAGATATTTTCTTAAATAGTGTATGTTAGTGTAACATCACACTATGTAAAATAAAGCACTGTGGATCTTCTCCTTGCTGATACATTTTATATTTATGTGGTTAAAATAAAAACATTTGGAGTCCCTTTCTCCTCTATGCTTTACCAAAGAAGATCTGACTAAGGGTGATATTATGAAATGGTTTTGCATACACACTAATAGAACCTTTCACATAGAACAAACAAAATAATGTGAAAAGTTGATATTTACCAGGGACTAGCATTGTTGTGATGACCTCTGGAGTTTCCAAGAAATCCACATTACTTCTTTGGAATGCCTTGCTGTAATTCATTTGAAGGTGGCTAAATAATTGTAAAAAATAAAAATACAACAAGTTTTTTAAAGGGACTCAATTTTTTTAATGACCGTCAGAAATTTTAGAATTAATGCTGTACAGAGATTCTGTGCTTCAAAACTTTTGGTGATAGTGGGAGAGGAGACCAGATAAGCTATGAAGTGCCTGCATGTTACATTAAACATAGGTTCTCTTCTGTGCAGCTCGCTGTCAGTCTGATGCTCATCTCCTGGTTGTGACCCAGTACAGTGCTGACGTGTGTTACCAGTGTTCTTGAGTCTTTGTGATAGGAAACCCAGTAAAACTGGGGTTTTGTTTGAAAAGAAAACAACAAAGCTTCAAGAGACTTCTCCATCTCCCTAAGAACAGATTCTGTCTACAGATTTAGGATCATAGGGTTGGTTTGTTTGAGGTTTTTTTAACTAAATGTAGATAAGGACAATCTTTTTGTCTCTACTCAATTTTTTAGTCATCTGCATGCCAGAGGCTAGAATTCAGCTGGTAGGATGTTTAATCACTATAACTTCTATTTTGGGCCCAAAAGAGACACTCTGGGAGTCTGTGGGATGAGTTCCTGTGATGTGGATTTGGAAGTTTAGGGAGAGCTCCCCATAACTACTTGCATGCTGAAGTGTGCTGCAGGCTGGCACATTTTCTCCTTCAATAATTGGATCTTTTTGTTCTTTATCAAAAACTCTGGTGATATTGCTGTCTTCCTCATTTTCTGTCTCTGATGAACTAACATCCATCTCATGCAGTATCTCTATGTACTCACTTTCAGACTTTTTCTGTTTTGAATAATCATCTTTGTCTTTCTGGCAATTTGATGTATGTTTCAGTATATTCAAGTCTTTAGCAACAAAAGTATTGTTGTTCTGAAGTATTACTTACGATATATTTAGCAAAAGATCAGTTAGCAGTATTTAAAGTAATTTGTACTCAGTCTTTCTACACAATTGATTTCTAATCTTCAAAACTTTATGTATTACCAAAAAAAACCCCAAAAAACAAAGCCAGAACCAGACAAAACCAGACAAACCCAGAACCTTGATGCTTACCTATTCCAGGCATTGCTGCTTTCCCAGAACTCATAAACAATGAAGTGGAAATTACTTGGAAGCTTCTGTATGGAAACACTAAAAGTTTTACAATAGAACTAATTTAATGAAACACAACAAAGTTATTGGACATATACATTTTATTCCTAACTGCTTATGAGTAGGAACAAATGCAGTGATTTTTGAAAAAAAACCCCAACAAAACAAAACAAAACAAAACAAAACAAAACAAAACAAAACAAAATAAAACACCCCACAAAACAACAAAACCAAACCCAAAAAACAACACAATTAATAAACTTAACAAATGAGTGATCACAGTGATCATGTACTGCAAATTATCTGAGCTTTTAAAAATAAAACCCCTTGTATATTTATTTTTATTAATGAATATTTTATATTACTACACTTATGATGAAACTCATTTTTCATATGGCTCCAATAGTGTAATTTATCTAAAGAAATGCTAAACAGAAAATTAATCAAACAGCTGTTCAGGGAAGATCAGATAATAAGTAGAAGTTATCCTTTTGCACTTTGAGATGTATCGAAGTGTCATAGAATTTAGGTGCTTTGAAAGCAAATGGAGTAAATGAAGTATATGTATATAATGGAGTATAAATCCAGATAGGCTGATATCTGTTGCAAATACACTTTTAAAATAATATTTTGGGTACTAGTTACTTGTTCTTATGTTCTTCAAGTAACAGTTTCTCAAGAGTGAAAAATGACCCACAGAATATCTGTTGATCCTCTACACAGAATCATCCTGCTTATTATCCTGAGCATAAAGTCTTTATAGTGTGTAGGGTATTTATGCACCTGAGTACTCAAATTGGTGTTTAGATAAATAGCACAGAAAGTATATATACAGATTTTTCCGTGTACCCAAGTGTGAGATTGCTGATCTTGCTAATGATGTCCTTGAAAATCGGTTTCAGCTTATGCTTCATAATGTAGTCAGCAATATTTTATGATTTATTGTTTTTCTCCTGCTGTATGTGAAAGTTCATGATAAAATGGCAAAAATATCAAAAGCTGTTGGAAAAAACAAGTCACTGTCATTCATAGCTACAGCAAAACCCATCCGTTAGGTGGCATTACAGACTTAATAAATGCCTGTAAACTTGGGAGAGAAAGGAACTTTCTGCCACCATTTGTTAACTTGCATTCTGAAGTTATGTAATCTCTCTTCCCAAACAAGTCCGCAGTCACTACAGTATTTTGCTGGATGTTAATTTCTGGGAGGAGGCCAGGAGGGCTTCTCATTGGGTTTTTTCCCATCTCTTGGCCAACAAGAGAATATTATTTTCCACATCAGTCTGCCTTTCCAACTGAATCACTGCAGAAAGATCATTCTTTCCAGCTTAATTTTTCTGGTCTATGTGAACACTACTGATAAAATCCTAGATGTGATCATCTCATAGCAACAAGACTCATAAATTAGGGATGTGATAGGCAGTCTTTGAAGCCCTTGAATATATAGGAAGATGCCGTATTATGTACACGTTACAAAAATATCTTTTTCATAATGGTCTGCAATATGTATGGTAGTAGATTTCTCCACTATGTTAAATTCAGAAATTAAGTACAGTGGTAAGCCACTAAAATTTATTCTTAACCCAGCTCTAATGTTTTATTTAATTCTAAGAGGAGTAAAGCAGAAACATGGTTTCATAGAAAATTAGAAATTCCAGTTCTTTATTATTAATTAAAATTTTACAATGACAGCCTAAATGGAAGATTCTGAAAGCTTCCAAGCAGAGAACTGGCAAATAAGTTGATAAGTTGCTCCTTTGCCTGGTGAGCAAAAATGAAGGATGGCAAACGAGTTCTCCAATAAAGAGTGTCAACCTAGGAGCTTCCAGAAGTCATGAACTGATGACCTGCAGAGCTAACAATCTTTAGCATCTTTGGAATGTACTGTGATTTGGTGATAGTACCTAAAATCTGCACATTCTGACTGCTCTTTCTAGTTGTAGTTGTCTTTGAAAAGCTCTGTCTTACACACACACATAACCCACCCAGAAAGATGTCATAGGTTCTATTTTCATAAATAATCTGAGTTATGAAAGAAGAAAGACTACATTCCTGCCTTCAGCCCAAGGACAATAACATTGCACTTACTGCAAGCAGCCACCTTTAGCAGAAGCAGACTCCACGTATTGCTTCAGGGCAAGACGGAATTCCTCCACTTTTTCTTCTATCACAGACATTTGATGTTGCACGATCATTATGTGCTGATAAAAAACCATTACAATATTACTGCCATATCTGCCTCTGAATTCCTTGTACTTTAAACTCAGAAAAGTCTATCATGAAACAGTACAAACCACAATCATCAAAGAAAACCTGTGAAAGTTCTCTTGAAGTTTGCAGTCCCTGTTTTAGTGATCTGGAGTGGAGAAGTAGAAATGCTCAGGCATGGCTTTTATGTCTAGGGTTGGGTGTCCACTTCAGACAGTTCTAACTCTGGATCAGAGAGTCTTTTCAGAAGAGGGTAAAGCAAAGGTTGATCTTTGAGATGTTCAGTAATAAAGTCAGCGTGTTTCCTTGGATGAATCTGTATGCCAGGTGTGAGGTTTGGGATAAAAGCATATCCCCACAATCTACACTGGATGCATTGTTGCTTTCATCAAGAGACTTTCATAGTATTTTACCTTTCAGAGCCCTGACTCTCACCTCAGTGAGATGCCTAAGATAGCCCATGTTAAGTGATGAATAGAGAGGGGGTTTTCCTTCCACAATTCTGCAGGAAAATGAACAGTCTTTATAAACAGGAGCATGGAAACAGTCAGCAGTACAGAAGATATCCTGAATTAATATAATTATAATTTAGTTCTTTCAAATAGTTTATCTATTATCTATTGAAGCTTGTTAACTTTACTAATTAAATATTTAAAGCAACACTATGTGCTTCTTAATGAGTACAACCTAATTTCTTGTACAGGTTTTTGACTTGTTTCTGCCTTGATTATGAATATTCTTATATCATGGATAAGCAGTCTGTGTAGCGATGCTGCATAATCTCATTAAAAGAAAATCTAATGCAGCTCCTGTGATGAAACAATGAAACAATTTTTTCATGTGTATTTGATTTACATTTTGTTAGGATCAAATACCCGAATTTAGGACAGCTAGTGTATCAATCTTGGGACATAAGCTTGTTCAACAGTAAGCTTGTTTCTGGCCACAACTTTGGTTTTGTAGGTTGTAATGTTGATTACTGATTAGCACTAGATACTCCTCCATTTTGCCTCCTAAGATTTCCTATATTAGTTTTGGGAATGAAGGAGGCTGTACAACAATGGTTTAAAGCATGCATGCAGCATTTGGAGCAGAGAAGCTACCACCCCATAAACATTGCTGCCAAATTTGATAAATCATATTAATGACACATTTTTCTCCCTATGTTTTGGCTCACTCTATCCTTTGAAAACAATGCAAAAAATTAATATAAAAGTTTTGCCCACATATTCTATGTTTTGTTCTGTTGCCTTTTGTATAGTGTATTTTGCTAACTAAAATGGATTCTTATGACTGGAAAAAGTGAGGATAAAGATTTTTTAAATTTTTTTTTAACAAAAGAGACCAGGTGTGGTCTCAATGCCTGGTGTTTAAAATCAAATATCAAAATCATTATTTTGAAAAGTACTTACAGATTTTGCGTTTTCTTGCAAAACTTCCTCTTCAAGTGGCTCAAGTTTTAGGTCCTTTGAGGCAATTGAAAAGAGTCAATAGTACAGCTGTATTCTGCTCTTACATTTTTAACAAATTATTTCAATAACTGAATTCTGTTCTATCTCAAGAAGATAAATCCCTTCTTTATTAGTTCTAAGTCAAACACAAGTGTTTACAAGATCTTGCATGCCTCAGTGGTTAATTCCAGCCCAGGCGGTCTTGTAAGGTTTTATTTATAGTGCTTGGCAGGTGATTTTTCATTTTAACAAATCTGCTTGTTCCCAAATGTATGTTGGACTTAATTGAGAAAAGACAGACATCCTCTCAAATTGTCACATGGACTGTGGAGATGAGCAAGAATGGTAATTTGAAATGAAATATTAGCTACAATTGTGCAATCATAAAACTTCACACAGCAGAAACTTCCCTACAGGGAATCTGTGGTTGCAAGGGGCTGTTTTCTAGCACTGAAAGAGATGTGCATGATGGTCCTAGTCAGGTTTCTGAACTGCTGCCCTTGCTGTGAGGGTGGGCTGGGCAGCAGCAAAGAGATGTGTCTGTGAGCACACCTCGTACCCAAACTTCAGGAATCAGTGATTCACGCAAACACCAACCAGTAGCACACACAGAATCATTCTTTACTTGCCAGGCACATGCACTACCTCCTAACCCAGTGCCTTTATGATATTCTGAAAAATACCCACATGCCTGAAAAAAAAAAGCAAATTGATTTGCAATAGGCAGCTGGAGCAAAACACACTCTGTTAGTGGTGCTTCACTTCTCACTGAACACAGTTCTTGTGTGGCAAAGAGAAAAATCTTCTTCCACTCCCAGCGTGGGTGAGGGTTGATTAACCTCAGGTAGCAGCTGTTCTGCCAGTACAGATGCTGTACTCGCAGAAAAGCCAACAAGAGATGTGCAGGTAGAATTCAAGCAAACAGAGGACCTCCACCAGCAGCAGGTGGCAGAGCAAGGCAGGAGTGAAGTACTCAGAAATTGCTGTGTAGTTAAAGGCATGAAATGTGTGTGTGAAGGGAAAGACAGCCACCTTTATTGTCAGTGCAGACACATTGGATAAAAAAACTGAGGGAAAAATGTGTATTCCTGTAGTTCTATACTTTCACTGACATTTTTTTCTCAGGAACCATATGGAGAAAGAGAGGAATGACTCAAGTTGTAATGCAAAGTTTCTCTAAATATAGTGAGAAAATAATTCTTTACTTCACCAGTATATGTAAATTTAGAACTTGAGTGAAAATAGACAAATTACAGGATTGATTCATGGTCGAATTCCCCTTTGACAGAACACAGCAGAAGAGTTAGACAACACTAAATCTACCCATCACCAAGTAATTTTCCAGTAGGAACAGTGACTCATAACTTGCTAGCCCCCTCTAGGAGTTAAAAATAATCTCTAGTAGTTCTTCAGTAATTTTCTGTCATTAGGCAGAGTGCAGCTGCACAGATGGGGTAGGTCTGCCCAGCCAGCCTGAGTGACCCTGGAGTGGATGGGCACTGGCACATGGTCCCCATCTGTGTGGAAACAGGCCTTGGGCACTGGGTGGCTTGGCTTTTGAGCCTAATGGAAGTAGCCCAGTGTGCAGGACAGAGGTCCTGCCAGCCCAGTACCACACAGCCTGGAAATAAAAACTGATGCAGCTCCGAGCTGGGGCTTTAAAATGGCATTGCAATCCTACCTCACCTCAGCTGAGTGGTGGCTTCTGAAATTGCCTTTTAGCATGACTGTGCAATCAAAGTCAAAAAGAAGGGCTTTGAGTAGCTGCTGACAGGCAGCTGGTGTTTAATGCCTCGCACAGTCAGATGATACAAAGTCAAGCAGATGCAAAGTTAGGAAAAGGTGGATATAGATAGGTTGTCTATCTATAATAGACAGATAATAGATAATTAGACTTACCTAATTCCTATGGCTTATTAACCAAGTTTTATATTGAAAAGGAGGTAATTATGGTAGGTCTATGCCCTGCCACTGTTTCACTTTGGCACTGAGCTCCTTTTCAGACTGAGGTTCTCTGTCATTTGTCTGTAGGAAATTTGATCATTTTATAACATCCTTGTTGTAAGTTTATTTGCCACAAAATGTTTGCTCACTTTCCGTAACATTTGCATTGCATTATTGCTGAATGCCAAGTTTATTTCTTTTTTAAGTAACATTCTTTTAAATGTTTCATTTTGGCATCAGTCCATGTCAGGTGGCAACTGTGGCAGGGCAGTGAGCTGCTGTTTCCAAAGCAGAGTGGGGAATAATGCCAGACTTACCTTTTGTGGTGGACTTTGACATTTCAAACTCCAACACATATCTATTCAGAAAAACACCAAGTTGCTACTAAAACATCATTAATGTTGAAGCTGCTGTAATTGCCTTTCCCATGCAGAAATGACTGCTGGGAGGATGTGTTTGGATAGAGGCTCATGGATATTCCCTGGCCAGAGCAGACCATGAGGAGCCGCAGAGCATGGCAAGGAGCAGAGTGAGAAGCTGACAGAAATCATGGACAGTGCCACAAGGAATGGTTGAATTTCACAGCTGGTTAAGGAGAAGTGATGCGAGAGACTGTCAGGCTGCAGGGATAACCAAAGGGAATACTGGGCTCCTTTTGGAGCAAGGACACCAGAGCTGGGGGTGACCATATGCAACTAATCAGTAGTAAGGCTGAGATAACAGAAATACCAAGCTGGGACCAAAGAGGAAAAGTAATTAGGGGCAGTTTTTTCATTTGGGGAAGAGGAACAGAAGAGAAAGGTCAGTATGGTTCTCTTGCTGAGCCCCATGCCAAGCCACAATTTATTGGGTTTTTTTTTTGTTAAATCCCTTACTTAACTATTTCCTGTGTGTGTAACTTGCTACTGAACTCAAGTTGGACTAGTGATGAACAAGAGACATTTTTCTGCCATGACCCAAGGTTTAAGCCATTGCCTGGGTAAGGGGCCTGCGTCCAGCCACAAATAATAGATGATACAGGGGAATATCCCAATCAGCTAGAAAGAAAGAAAAGGATCAGGCCGTTTCATGTCCCTGTGAGTGCTGCCTGTGTGTGGGTGCTGGTGAAGAGACCCATGCCAATGTCTCTGGAGTACAGGCACAGTCTCACTGCTGGTGAGCACTGACCTGTGGGGAGAAACACCATCAGCTGCACTGAGACTGGATCTGCTCCTGGGTCTGAGAGTACTTCAACCCAAAACCTCACCTCTAGTGCACAAGGACGAAGAAACACCCTGGGTCCCAAAATCCACTGAATTCAGCCACTTCCCTAGCACCTATCTGAAATTGTCTGTCTGTCCTTCAATAGGGAAACAATGCAGAGAATAACTCAGGAATTTATAACCTTACTTCTTCCTCTGCTGTTCTTTCTTAAAAAAAAAAAGTCATCACCCACAGATTATAAGACAACTTTTGAACACCAGGGCAGCAATCAAGTCTGAATAATAATTAAGAAGAATAGATATTTTCTGTACTGACAGATGTGTCTCAGGATTTTACAAGCCCTGGGAAGCCCTGGATCAGATAGGTCATTTGGTAGACTCCTGGACAGCTCTGCTTTGGTGTGGCAGCCACCTGTGGTTTCTGGGCTCTGGGGCTGGCTCCTAGGCAGGATTTGCATCAGATTTTGGGTAAACTGTACTGACAAGGAAAGCAGTTTAGCCTTTATAAATGAGTATTCTCTGATAGGAAAGGAGGAAACAAAACTTTCTGTCAAGCTTTCATGGGAAAGTTTGGAGAGGAAGAGGAAAATATCAGGTCCTAAAAGGGCAAGGTTGTAGCATGTTCCCCCAAACAAGCGTAACTAAATACATTAACGTCCTCCAGTCACAGAATAATGCAACTTCTCACATCTTTATGAAAAGTTGAATCTGTGGTGATGGGAAGGGAAAAGGAAGCATGGAAAAACAATGTAATGAATAGGAAAGAGGAAGGTGGAGGAAAAACGTAGGCATTTAATGAGTGTTAGCTCTCTTAGGTAATGTTGCAGCTGGGGCATTGAAAACATTTGTGTTTTAAGGACTGCTTTACTGAAAGTGAAAGAAGAAACAGGTGAGAAAGCCTGCACACCTTCTTTTCCAGTCTATCAATCAGCTTCTGGAGTCTGTTTATCTGGATCACCCATTGGCTGTCTTCCTCAATCCAACCTTTGGAAAAGAAAAATGATAAACATTTATTAAAAGTTACTAAATTGCTCATACATAGTGTATTCCTTTATTTTATATATATATAAAAAAAGTTTAGCCTGCAATTTATTCTGCTTCTCAAAGGTTGTGCTGCAACTAGTTCAATGTTCATTTCGGTAAAACTAAAGGAAAGCATGATTTGACTCTATGAATGATTTTCTTTCTGTTTAAGATACAATAGAAATCCAACACAGAATGAAAACTTCATTCTAGATGAATGCCAGTGCTTTTGAAATCATGCTGATAACTGAAGAAAGCTCTCCATCTCTACTGCAGGTATTTTCCTGCCTGTGTAGTGACCTGATCATAGAATCACAGAATGGTTTGGGTTGGAAGGGACCATAAATATCGTCTAATTTAAACTCCCCTGCCATGGGCAGGGAACCTTCCACTGGATCAGATTGCTCAGGGCCACACCCAACCCAATCTGATGTCATATAGCAAGGGTGGAGCTAGAAGATGTTGTTCCAGAAAGGCACAAGCATCTGGGCTATGAAGATGGGGAAGGATCTTGAGGAGAAGACAAGATCTCTTGGTTTGTTTAGTTTGGAGAAGAGCAGACTGAAGGGAGACCTTATTGCAGTCTCCAACTTCCTTGTGAGGGGAAAAGAAGGGACAGGTGACACCACCCATCTCTTCTCTCTGGTGAAAGTGACCAGTGGCAGAATCCAAGGGAATGGCATCAAGCTGTGTCAGGGGAGGTTTAGGTTGGATATCAGGAAAAATTCTTCACCCAGAGGATGGCTGGGCACTGGAACAGGCTCCCCAGGGAAGTGACCGTAGCACCAAGAGTTCAAGAAGTGTTTGGACAATGCTCTCAGGCACATGGTGTGACTCTTGGGCATGGCGCTATAGAGGGCCAGGAGTTGGACTTGGATGATCCTTATGAGTCCCTTCCGACTCAGGATATTCTGTTATTCTGAGTCCCTCTAATGTCTCTGGAAAGTTTTGCTTTGCTAAAGTCTCATGAAAATTGTCTGCCAAATGAAAAGGACAATACTCAAGGAAACAAATATGTACATATTTGTTCCTGACATCACCCACAGTGTAAATGTGTACATAAGTGATGTAAGTGATGTCTCTAAGGAGACAGGAGGGTTACTTCTCAGAAACTGAAGATTTTTGAATACATGCTCTTGTTATGCACATTCATTCACCTGCTCATTTCCCAGCTGAGAGTTCTTGTAGCACTTGCATGTGTTTTGACCAAACAAAGAAATCCTAATGCTGAGAACATGCCACAGCTGTGGTCTGTAGAGGAGGCAGGGTGTGGCTTTACCTGAACAAGTACCTAGGTGAAGAAATGCTGCCCTGAGCCTCGAGTGTGTATACACACACACACACCCCCCACAGTGTTACTGTGCATGTGGGCAGCAGGCTGTAAGCAGGAAGAACAAGTGCCAAGACCAATATAAATCTTGTGTAGGACAGCAGACAGCTGACAGCTATTAGTAGAGCTGTGGAGGAAAACGTTAGCTCTTTAAGATCACACCAATAGAGTAAGTGGATTTGGTAGAGCCTGCATTTGTTTGGGTTCCTTCTGAATTAGGAGTGCAGCTACAAGGCTCTGTGGCCTTCCTTGTTAGGAACAACATCAACCCACAAGGGACCAAACATCATCCTGCATCACTGCTCTCAATGAACACCATCATTTGGTGAGTGGCAGGAGGGGAGTAATGGACATGAGTGACAGAAAGGCTCTCAGGAGAGGGTTTAAAAGGAAGAGGTCAGCACGTGGCTGCAAGCAGTGAGATCTGCAGGACTGGTCAAGAAGTCAGCTAGACCCATCACACATTTTGTTGTTTCAGTCTGCTTCATGCCTTGATTCTGGGACACACCCCTAAGCACAAAGATGTCTTCACTGTAGCCTCATACTTAAAGTCACTGCTTCCAAAGAATCCCATTTACACTATCACTTTTCAAAGCAGAAATGCTGCTTCAGACTCGTTTTGTATTATCTTAAATGAAATATTCTTTTCTTTCAGGTTTTGTATCATCCCTTTCTGTTCCTTATTTATTCCCCTCAGCTGGGATGTGAGTCATAGCAGAAAACTTGGTTGTATATAAGTTATAGCCTTCACCTTTTCATTCATATCTGCAGGAAATAAAGATTACCTAAAAATGTTGAATCAATCCAAAACAAAGTTTGACCCACAATTAAGTTTTTATCTTTTATAATTTCTTATCTATGGATGTGCATTAATTTTCCTCAGCTTCCTCAGTTTTGAGTTAATACCGTCTACATTAAACTGAAATTCTCTCCTGTCAGTAAAGTATCTTAGTTATGTGTCTAAATTAAATTGTTGAGAGGAAGATATGTGTATATTTTTCTGTATATGTATGTATGCACGTGTTTTAAATATCTTTAAAATGTGAAATACCATACCTGTGCTAGAATGAGGGTTGTTTGATGACAAGCTGTTGTTTCTCTGAAGCCTTCGAGCTAAGCGTTTTCCTGGTCACTGAATTGAGAGCACTTCTGGTTTTGCTGGATCTTTTCTGCACAGAAATATGGGAGACTTCTTAAGGAAAAACATGTAGGAGAGCTCTTGTCTCTCTGTTCTCAAAAAAATGTGCTTCTAAGATGCCTTTTGAATTAAATAAGAAGAAATAGTTATTGAGAGCACTGAATTATTTTCCATATTTTCATTATCACTCATTAGTTTTGATTAGGTCATTAAAGAAGTTTAAAAAAAGAAAAGGATTAAGCTGGCATAAATGAAAATCTTTGAGGAAGACAAATCTCAGGGTCAGTGTCTGTCCATGATGTGGTTCTGACCTGACCTAAGTAATCATTCACAGTTTCTTCATTCACAGGATTTTCGTAGCATCACTGCAGAGGAACTGGCATGGATAGAGCTACACAGACACTATGCATGCTTGGTGCACCCTCAGACTTTCAAAACCTGCTTGATTCCTACAGTCAAGATGCTGACACAAAACCACAGGGTATTACTCCTGTACTTCAGGGATCTCAAACCCAACAGCAAAACAAAGAAGAAAATTACATTTCCAACAGAAAGGTCTTAAAATCTTTGTCCATAAAACACAACAGTTTGTATTTTGATTTCTCTATCCTCTTTAACAATAGAATACTGAGAAAAAAACCCCCATGTAGCCAAGTAACTTTTCAATAATATTTTGATCCTTGATTCTACAAACCATCATCACTGAGGTCATTGTACTAAATTCAGCTAAACCCCCTGGATGAATAAAGGCTACCCAGCTGATTGAGAGTTTATAGAGCTAGATGTTAACCAAAACTATAGCCCTATATTCTAGGCAGAAGCTGTGATAAGGAAAAGCCTGGCTATTTCTTCTTTTGGCACGGAGATCATTGTGCAACCAGGAATGAAAAAAGAAAATCATAAAGCTGGAAAAAACCAAGACAGTCAGTCATTTTAGTAATTTCAGAGTTCTTCATGTTGCAGAGGCCTGGTTTCTGCATTTGATAGGAAATTGTCCAGGGATTTAAAAAGAAGTCAGCAGAGCCTAGCATGTACCAAAATGATTGTCCTACATGCAGCCAACGCCAGGATCAGATGCATTCAATTTCAGGAAAACTCCTATTAGTGGGTTCCTATATGGAATAAAAAGTGTATTCTTATTTCTCCTGTTATTTCCTATATCAGATTTCTGGGTGAAATGTAAAGTGGTCATGGAGGTTCACAGTGACCTCACTCCTCACTCTCTTCCCTGCAGCTGAAGAGGGGTTTGCTCACCTCTCCTGCCGGGTCTGCTCCTCCGTGGTTTCCATGGCACACTCCAGGGAGCTCTGGAGGGATTGCAGCTGGTTCAGTGTCTCCTTCAAAAGAAAGCGAGTCACAAACTGCTCCAAATTGGAAGCTTCCTGATAGTCCTAAGAATTACATGAAAAAAAAAAAAACCACCCAAAAGGTCAGGTTTTGCTTACAAGGTTAGAAATGCACAAGGGAAGGTTCAGATTTTATTCAGAAAGGAAGTAGGTTGGATGTTTCCATGTTTATACATGTAAACCTCAAAAGAAACCTTTGTTGATGGACAAAAAGACCTCTGAAGTTCCAACTCCCACTGAAACTGAGAGGCCCAAGTACACAGTGACAAAACACAGCTTCTACTCAACAAGACCCTTCTCTTTACATCCTTAACTCCAGCTGATGGCAGCACCACATTACTTCTGAAGTGTGGAAAAGCCAAAATAAGATTGACAGCTGCAGAACTGAATTTGAAGTTTTAATTCAGGTCCACCCTTGTGAAAAGATGTTTATCAAGCCCACTGTCCTCTCTCAGACAGTGATTATGGGAATAGTCTTTGAGCAAGGCACATGCTTAGGATACTTCCCTGAAAAACCCCACTAGCAGGTAGCTGAAGGACCTCTGTGAGAGAGGCTGCCTTCTGAATTTCACAGTCTTCGACTGATTTTTGTTCCTTTAATTTGTTTAATCATTGTTGAAACCACATTAGCTGAATATTTCACGATTTCATGAAATGCATCTTAATGTTATTTGAGCTAGAGTTTGGTTACTATAAAAGTTTGCACCTACACTTAGCAATCTGTAGTGGTTCTTTGAATAATGACATTTCCAATGTATTGTAAGTCGCAAAAAATACTTGTGCTTTTTTTTTTTTTTTTTTTTTTTTTTTTGTGTAGATAATTTCAGAAATCAATTTTCATGCCTGTTGTCTCCCTGGCCCAAAAAAATCACATTTCCATGGCTGGTGTCAAATTAGACGTTTCTGGCAAGCCCAGATTTGCAGAACCCCACTGTGGTCCCTCCCAGCTGTGTCCATTATGTGATTCTGTGATTTGGCAGTTCTGCAGTAACATGTAGGTAATGCTTTGTGAGAGACCTTTACAATAATATAAACACCCTCTTTCTTGTTTTCTCATTAATAACTGTAACAGAGAGGACAGAGCAGACCCCTAGAGCCCCTGCTTACTGTGTTGAAGTCACACCAGGAACAGAGAAAGAAAATAGATTTACATCTCTTAAGCTGTGAATGAATTTGCTGGCTCCTCACTCAGATGATCTTCAAAACCTTTGGGCACTATTCCATCAAAACAGTTTCACAAAATATGAGGTTCCTTCAATGAGATTTCTTTAGTCACCACAGCTGAAGAGAGATGACGGTCCCCTACCTCCACGCTTTAAAGAAGACCTGTCACTTCAATGGCGTTGCCTCCTACACTATCTGAGAACCCATTTGAGTATTTCTGGCAATGTATATGGGTATTTTAAGGTATTCCATGTTCTTTCCAACGTGGAATTCCATCTGAAATGCCTTTCTGATTTTTAGACTTCTTTTAGAATTTTTCCATGTATGTGTTTGCAATCAGAACACAAATACCAGATGTTTTGAAATTTGAATGTAAAATGGAAGATTGTCAGATAATAGCTTTAAAAGCATTTTGCTCTCAAATGAGTGCAATCTTTTCACAATATATGTTATTAGGTTAGTTCTTGTTGGAATGCTTCTGCTACAGAAATCTCAGTGGTGGTGTTAAACCCCCCATGAATATCAGAAGCTATTTATGTAGCCAGAAGCTTCACGATCCTCTACATTTACTTCTGTCTTCGCTTTCCAACAAATAATTTTTCATTGGTACAATTTTAAAATAGATGCTCATGAGAGATTGTCTGTCTACCTGAGGGACTCATACCTGTCTATAAATAATGTTTATGGCAATCTTTTTATGATTACTTAGTCTTTTTGTGCAACAGGAAAACTGATTTTTTTATTCTTGTTCTAAACTTCCTCCATTGTAATTGATTTAAAACTTCAGTGAACCTGAAAGACATCATTTAATTTCCAAAAACTTTGATTCTCGGGCATGTGAGAACAACATGCGTGAATCTGTGCAGCATGGACAGATAATTAAAACCCTTCTGTAGAAATCCAGGGTAT
Source organism: Picathartes gymnocephalus (assembly GCA_013390045.1). Classification (NCBI taxonomy): domain Eukaryota; kingdom Metazoa; phylum Chordata; class Aves; order Passeriformes; family Picathartidae; genus Picathartes; species Picathartes gymnocephalus. Next base: position 24,028 of record WEKY01002974.1, on the reverse strand, counting down.
ATTTAAATTTTTTTTTCAGCTTTTGCCATTGCTCTTGGAAATAAGTGAAAAAATCATCCCAGAACTGACCATTTCTTGTAAGTTTTTGAATTGTGTTTTAAAATTCTGAGCATCCAGTAAGTAAATGTTGCAGATATCTCGATATTGCTTCCTGCTAATACTCATGATAAATCTGATACAGGCATCCTGAATTACAACTTGAATGTACACCAATATTGTTTCATTTTGCAAACTGTTCACATGGGCTCTCACAGATAGGGGAATCATATAAACATCAGCTGTGTAATACTTGCTGCTGCCTGAGGCTACTGCTTTCTAACTCCTTCAGAAAAAAAAAAACCAAAAAAACTTAGAAAAACTTTCCTGCATCTGAAAGTAAATAAGATTTTTTAAATTAGAACTACTCCAAGCTTGTGCATTGCAGTGGGATTTAGTCTTTTTTTTTCTTTATATTCCTGCCCTATAACTTCTATATTTAAAGGCTTCCCTATGGAAAAAGTCCTTGTGATCTTTAGATATGTCTTAGAGTTACCTTATCAGATTTACAGATATCAGATATATCAGATTTTTGTAAAGATGGGAAAGGTAGGCAGGATGTTAACATCATCTGTGGCAGTCTAGAATTATCAAAGGCTCTTTCCTTATGTATATTTTACCCAAATATTAATGCTTACAACTATTCTATATGGAATTACTTAACTCTCTTAATGCACGTAGTTGAGCAAATAATTACAAATTATTGACTATTTTCTTTTAAAAATTACTGTGTCCAGCAATTCTGAGCTCACAGCAATGTTGGGCAGCTTCAATTCCTGCCCAGTGAAAAATAATTACTCCTACTGTCTTTCTAAAATTCTTCAAAAATCATGGAAGAAGGTATTCAGCATATATAAATGATCTGACTAATTATAATTTAAGTCATGGAGGGGAAAACATTGTCCATTACAATTCAATTTAAACCTCAAGCCCAGCTCTCAGCACTGAGAATTTAGTAGCCATGCTTTGGTATTGTTTCACCACTCTATTTCCTTTGAAAAGTACCTTATTTTGTATTTTACTAAAGGCACACTGTAATAACATTTCTGTATCAATTTATTAAGTTTATATTATGGTAGAATCAGCTTAACTGGCATGCCAGAACTGGTATTGTCAGTGCATTGTGCCACCGATCAGTAATGGGACCCATGGACAGTGTCTGTACATAAACTAGAGAAACAGCCCATTTCTTCAACTTCATTAGCTGCAAGTTACTGTTCATTAGCATAGACATTACAATGCACCACAGCTTGGGCAGTCCAGATGAAATAAGTCTGTGTTAACATATTGTTCTGCTTGTTAGTTTTACTGAGTGTGAATGAATGAGGGTAATTTTCCACATCTTCCTCATCAAGAGGCAACTATGACCTTTGCAAGGAGCAAAGATTTGCATTTCATTTAATGCAATTGAAAATACACATAATCAGTAATTTTGCTGTGGAAAAGGTCAGTGTGGTCTTTAAAAGTGTCTAAAGGCTATCTTAAAAAGTGCAGAAGAGGTTCTGCATTTACAGAGGCAGAGGAGGCAGGGTTTAGGAATCTCCTAGCACAGTCCCCATCTCAGGGCTACCACAGGTTCAGCACCTTTTGACCCTCTCAGTCTCTGGTGCCAGCCTCAGCCCTCTCCCCCAGGTGACTCGACCATGCTGCTCCATTTATCAGATGAGCAGCTCCTTGAGATGGAGAAGGAGTGGGACACTTCTTTCTGATATATTACTTAGCAATTTTCTGTTTCCTATTTATATGTCATATTCAGTATAATTTCACAAAAATATCTATGTTTATCTTTACAGAAGATACCCTCAAGTCAACTGAAAAAGAGCTATCACTGAGTAGAACTCAGTAAGGAATAATCTATTTAAATTTCCCTTTATGACAGAATGTCTCCTGCCCTGTATCTTTAGATCCCATATTACAGGGACAATGCCCTGGGTTACAACTTTAAATTGAGGATATAACATTAGTCATAATAACTTCACTAAAATGAAATCTCTAATATCTAATTCTTCAGAGTGTAGGAATAAATCAAAACAGCATCAGAATAAAATCATAATTTCACCAGAAGCCAAATTGAGAGATGCTCAATCTATTGATGTCACACAACTATAACCTTTAAAGATCCTCACTGTAACAGTGATCAAAGGCACGATGTGCCCAATTATTCGATCCAACTTTGAATAGGGCACAAATTTTACAAGTTTATCCAAGTATTATATTTAGCATAAATTATGTGCTTAAATTCTACCTATAGAATTGGAACAGTGACAATTTCTATTAACCATCTGCAGTGTTGAGATAACAGCAATGAAATAAAATAGGCAGCCATGGCTGATCAGAAAGAACATCATCACACATTCATAATAGCACCTATCAGAACAATCTATCACTCTCCTGTACTGGGATTACTGAAGGAGTTGTTGCAACAATAGTATGTACAAAATCCATGCATGGATAAAGAGTAACTCCCATTGAACTGCTATTAGGTGCATCACACAGCTTAGAGACAAGAATCTGTTTTGGCTGTGTTTGATATTAGCAGGTAGCAGGGAATGTGTAATGCCATTGCTCCAGGGAGAAGGTTGCAATGATACATCAAAAACATCAAAGCTGCTGGTGGTTTTGATAGGTATCAAGAGGAGAATGGCTAGTTAAATGTTTACTTTTCTGCTGAGAAGTAATTTCTATTTAGAGGTATGAATATTAAATTAAGGGGGGTGGGGCAGGTCGTATTGTTTTCCTTCTGACTAAACACATCTTATTTGCTACCAGCAAAAATTTGAGCATTGTCTCTTTCTGATCCAGGAGGTATAAAACTCCCACAAAAAAAGATCAAAGAAGTTCCCAGAAGTTTTCATTACTGTCATAGGGAGCTAGAAGAGGAAAGGCATGAATCTCTGGAATATCCCTGTATGACTGCTCAGAATTAATTGCTTGCAGCTTTTTGAGTTTGTATTAGTTTGATTTGAATTGCACTAATAGTCACAATTAAAAAAAAAAAATTAAAATTCCACAACAAAACTTAATAATGTTCCCAGATAAAAATAGCATTTATTCATAGGGTCCTCTCTGCTTTGCAGCAGGGTGGAACTGGTGATCTATTTAGCATTATCACCAGCACTCCTCTCTTCAGCTGAGAGACAGTCAATTCAGTTACTGACTGGAACAGGCTTTTCAGGGAAGTGGTGGAGTCATCATCCTTGGAGGTATTTAAAAGATGTGTAGATGTGGCACTCGGGGACATGGTTTAGTGGCAGATTTGGCAGTGTCAGGACGTTAATGGTTGGACTTGATGAATTTAAGGATTTTTTCAACTTGAATGATTTTAAACCTTAATGATTCCATGATTTTTGATTGACATGAAAAAAAATTAGCAATAAATATAAAGGAATAAATGAACTGTTTTCAAAGCCAGTGCATGAAAATTAATACTCAGGATAAACTGAGAAATACCTGTAATTCTTGTGCAGCAGCTATTCATTGCATTCATTCTGTGAAAGGTGCATTTGTAAAAGTGGAATTTCAAAGAGAAGACTAGATTCTGTGAAAAATGTTAATAAACTCTAACCGCATGGAAAAATGGTTGCCAGCTAATTTAACACAGTTTTTGTGTAAACAAAAAAGCAATTTAAAACTTCAGTTTTCCTCAAACAGAATGTTAGTTGTGGAGCACCATTGTAAACATATGCTTATCTAACTTTCTTCCCAGATAATTTGTTTTGAGATATAATTTACATAAATGCTACTGTTACTATTAGTCAAATACGCAAGTAAAAAAAAATCTAGGTATTCTAGTTTATAATGGGTATCAACCCTCAAGAGTGCAGTGATTTACATAATTACCGTAAATGCACCATCAGTAACTAAATTTCAAGCCCTGTGTTATTCTCTCAGCTCCTATAATCTTCTCTTTTAATATACTGGCTGCTATTTTCAAACCATTCAAGAAATTTTCAACTAATAAGGCTGCACTGACTTTGCTTAGCTTTGGGGTTTTTTAAGCAAAGCAGAAAAATTAATGATTTCATAAAAGCAGATAATTAGACTTGCTGTGTTGATCCAGGATCTTGCTGTTGCACACCAATCATTCTCCTTTCTACGTTTTTGCAAGCAACATGTAAAAAACAGTTAGGGTTTTTTACCCACAAAAGACTTGGAAGGCTATTTGAGAACTTAGTAACTCCATGGAAGAATTGTCTTGTTTTCATCCTAAAATTAATGTTTATGTTTTGAGAATATAAATGAAGCCCAGTCTTAAAGAAACGAGTTTTGGTAACTACAGATCAAATGCATTTTCCTAGTTAACTGAGTCTGGTCCCTAGCTATCACAGATAGATCATTAGGTGTATTTCATAAAAGAGCTGCAAAGGAGGGAATAAAGTCCCTCCAAAGCAAAGAATCAGACTTTTACAGAGTCTGAAAAGGACTTTCCTTTGCCATTCCTTTCCATGCAAGCCTGCTGTGCTTTTGTCTCCAAAAGAGCTCAGGATTTACAGCAGTGGTGTGCACTCAGAGGTCACTGCTTTGAAAAAGGGTGCAATAACTGCTGTAGCCAAAGTATCTTCTGGCTTTAATCTGTGGAAGAATGAAATGCTTTCCATTGGCTGTTCAAAAGTCCTGCCCAAGTCTATCCAGGAGATTGCTGTTGCATTGTAGTCATTCGATTTGCACTTGAGATAAAAAGGTATATCAGGTCAAGCTACATTCTTACTCACTGGATCAAAGTTTCACCTTTATTAGCAGTGTTAACTGTAAAAACCAGTTTCAGTTTTGTTTTGGTTTTTTTTTTCCTTACAATCTATAGCTCTATTTCCTTTTGAAATTAAAATACACTATCTAATAAATATAACCAATATAATCTAAGTAGCAGCTCAGATATGAAGCTTTTTGTTGCTGGAGACTGGATCACATTTACAACAGCTGTGATGGTTTTAATTCACTTTTGAGGCAGCTCACAGGCTGACTGAGTGTGAGTGCTAAACAGACCCTGCACTTGCAAGGAAAAGAAACAACTGCATGGGCACCTAGTGCTGCTCTCCTGAGGAAGCTGCTCTGCCACATTCAGTTACTCTCAGTGATTCCCAGTTCCCACCACTTTGCCATTGTGCCAGTGCAAATAGTCTCAATTCCAGTTGTTGTCCCAGTAAGTTAAGAGCTGATATTCACTTTGTCAAGACCATTGCCAGTTCCTCAACAGAGTAGCAGGTGAGGCTCAAGCCAACAGGCACTGAAACCATGGAGCAGGAAGTGTGTCCCATCCTGAAATGCCCCTGGCACTGTCACTTGGCCACCAGCCCGCTGTGGCTAGACTTTTACCAACTGAAATTGAAGGCAGGAGTCAGGAAGGGAGGGGGGTGCTCTTCAGACAGTGACAAAGTGAACTCCAAATGGGTGTAATGACTGATAAAAGATTCTGTTGGTTCAGGGCAAGCATCACCAGCTCTTCCTCTGAGAGACAGTTCCTCTGGGAAAAAGCCCTTCAGAGACCTCAGAGCTATTCAAGTACCTAAACTGGAGTTGGTGCCCTGCAAAGACCCACCTGTTTTTTCCAGCTGCTGCCCCAGGAGGAGGTCTCATCCTGCCCTCGGGTCTCCTAGAGGTCCTGTGCGCTATTTTTCAGGCCTGTGGAGGCATCTTGGACATCCTTGAATATCCCAGATCTTCTAAAATATCTTTAGATAACTGTTTAAACCCCTGAATTCTTTTATATTGTCAATTTAATTTCATATGGAAATTCGATTTTGGTGATTGAATGAGCTTTTGCTAGGTTATTGAATACAAAATAGTTCAGCACCAGCAGAAGGTTGCATTTGCAATAAACTATAGCAATACCAGAAACCAAAATGATAGAGCAAAACTTGTCCTTACCAAATAACTGACAAACAGCAACAATCTTACAGCTTGGTAACTTAGGGAAGACATCTTCTTTAATCTCTAACTTTCTGATTTTCAATATTCACAAGTCAATAGCACTGAAATGTTGAGAACCTTAAACAAATGGTCTATTTTTACCTATCCACATCGTTACTCAGTGACAGATTTTATTTTCAGAGCTGTGGGTTGCAAAATGTTTCTTAATTATATTTATATGTGACTGCAAGCTAGAGAATGTAATAAAAATGCAGCTTGCTGAAAGCGTTATGTTCGTGTGGGTAATAAAAAAGATTAAGTATTTTAACTAAATACACTTTATAAAACATGTCAGGAAAAAAGGCCTGAAGAATGCATTTGTAAAGTTTTGCTGAGTGTTTAATTTTTCAAGCTTCCTGTATATAAGATGAAGAAGAAATGCAATAAACAGAACTATTCAGGTAGTACTCTGATCTGGAAAATATCAACTTGGCAGGTGCAAGGAAACCAAGGGACACCAAAGATTAATCTGTCCTCAACACTCCAATACAAGCAACTCATGCAGACTCTCCATCCTAAGGAGAGAAATGATCAGATATCGAATGCCACAGATCCCTCTGAAACTCCTCAGGTGTTTTTCCTTCCTGCTGTAAGGATAAAACACAAGGAAACAGTACCAAAACAGAAAGACTGTAGCTCCCCTACCATCTTCTGGTTAGATGGGGTTTGTATTGAAGCATACTCCTTGCCAATGCAACTCAGTCTTTTCCCTGCTGCAAGATGTTCCTGGAGAAATCAATTTATCTGCATTTTTAGCTTCGCACCTTCCCACCAAGCAATGGAGCATGAATGGTTCCTACACTCTCGAGGGCTTCCTGTCTTCCCAGGTGCTGCTTAGTTTGGTTTGGAGGGAGGGATCAGGCCCCACAACAATGAAAGGAAGTCAAAGCTTCTTGAACCTGCTAACACACTGCTACATTTTCTGCCACAGAAGATGATGCTTTCACTTTCAGATAGCAGAGGACTGCAAGACTGGAGAAAAGCTCAGTTCAAGAAAGCTGTGCTGACAGCTCTTTCAAACTACAGAGGGCAATAAAGTACACAGAAATAATTCTGAAAACACCTTGCAGGACCAAGGCTCCTGCTAATCTCTTGGGGAAAAATATCTACGTATGGAAATCATTCAGAGTGATGGGGACAATTTAGTTGATCCTGATTTAAATCCAGGAGTCCATAGCCAAGCCAAGTTCCACCTGCACTTGTTGGGATATTGTATTCAGTTTGGCAAGGTTTGGGGAGGGGCAAGGGAGAGACTCCAGGGATGTTTTCTGTGAGGAGCTGCCAGAAGCTTCCCCAGTGATCAACAGAGCCAATGCCAGCTGGCTCCAACTCAGACTTGCCACTGGCCAAGGCTGAGCCCATCAGGGCTGTTGGTATTGCCTCTGGGATAACAGATATAAGAAGAGGGAAAAAGTTACTGCAGAGAAGCAAATTACAGCCAGGGAAGAGAGGAGTGGGAATATGTGAAAGAAAGAACTCTGCAGACATCAGTGCCAGTGCAGAAGGAGGGGCAAAAGGTGCTCCAGGCACTGGAGCTTAATTCCCCCAAAGCCCCTGGTGCAGCCCATGGTGAGGCAGCTGTGCCCCTGCAGCCCGTGGAGGTCCACACTGGAGCAGAGATCCACCTGCAGCCCCTGGAGGAGACCCACACCAGAGCAGGAGGATGTACCCAAGGGATGCCCTGATCCTGTGGGAAGGCTGCACACGTGGGACCTGTGGCCCCGTGCAGAGAGCAGCCCATGCTGGAGCAGGTTTGCTGGCAGGACTTATGACCCCGCAGTGTGCCCATGCTGAAGCAGCCTGTTCCTGAAGGATTGCACCTTGTGACAGATAAGGGATTTAGATTTTTCAGACATGCCTATCCATGCTTTTCATTGAAGACTGACACATCTTCCTTCTCAAGTGTTTCCCTGGAAACTGGAGCTGAAGAATTTTTCTAGGACTCCCAATTATGCAGCTGCATCTTGTGCAAAGTATTTACTGAGTGTGGGCAACTTTAATTGATAGGAAAGCAGGGATTTTCTATAGGAAGGACTGAGTGGTGGGTTTTTTTGGTGGTTTTTTTTGGGTTTTTTTGTTTGTTTGTTTGTTTTGTTTTGTTTGTTTGTTTTTGTTTTGTCTGATTCTAAGCTTGATGGATCAATAAACTACCAAGTTTCTACTTTCCCCACTAAATATTTAAGAATGGATGAGCTCTCTACCTGAAGTGGCACACACTCTGGACACGTTTAGCAGAGACTGCTGGTTAGAGGTGCTGAGTTTTCTTCAACCTACAGAGTCAGAGGGGATGGAAAGCTCATGGTAACTCTGTAATCTGTCCCATGCTTTTCAGGGTGGAGTTCAGATTCAATCTCTGCAGCTTTTGCTCTCGGTTTTTAATAGGACAATTTAGTCCTTGGAAATTTGATCTGGGTCATTGGAAACCGACTCAGCCACTGTAGACACACCATGTTCTGGTGGGTCTCAGAGTGTAGGTCTTCAATTCCAGACTCCTTTTCTATATATGAATTTTCCAAGCAGATCATCACTTAGAAGATAGTAATAAATGCTGCTACTACTCAGTGACTGTTCAAGGGACTCAGTGGCTGCAGTGGCAGAATGGTGAGGAAATCCAAGTCTTGCCTGGGATGCATGTCAACAGCCATTTAAAACCAGACCAACCATTTCTGAGAACCTGTTTGCATGAGCAGGGAGTCAACTCGAGCTAGGAGCTGCCTCACATCTTGTGTGTCACTGGTGATGAACATCATTTATTATGCTATCTCAATGTGCTAGCCAAATTTTGCTGCACCTCCAGCTCTGATTTTAGATGGCTGTAGTCCAGATTTTAGACCATGAACTTAAGTAAAACTTTTAACTATTTAAGATAGAAATTTTACTGTTTGCACTCTGATGATTTATCAGGTAGTGAGGTCACACAACCTATCTGTTTCCTGAGAACTGAGTTCCTGTTGAAAACAATCCAAATTTTGAATTGAAAATTTAATTTCCATAAAAAGCTGTAGTGTCTAAGCATACCCTTGGCAGAATGCTCTGTTTTAGAATATTTGAGGACACCTTTTTTGTTTGACTCTTTTCACACACAGTTTCTACTTAATGGAATTGAAAGTGTTTTTCCAGTGTTAGCCTTGCTCTATTTCTGCCATCTCTAACAAATAGTCAGCTGAAGTATTCCTGAAAGACAGAAAACACATTAGGCTTGAATCTTTAGTTAAGAAAATAAAATTCAAAGAAACTGTGGTTTGGTTATATTTTAGATGGATTCTTCAAGGAGACAAATGAAACATTTATGAATATTCCAGATTTTCTTATCCATATTTCTAGTCAGGCCAGCACATATATTTTATAATCTCATTAGTCTGCTGGGACTCCTCCTTGTAATTAACTTCTGATGTAATTCTTAAATGCTGTCTTTTATTTACTTCCAGTTGTTATGAGATGACGTCCTGCCCCTTAGCAGCAGTATTGTACACATGTGGCTATTTTTTTTCAGTAATGCATAGCTAAGATGAACCAATCTGTTGCTTTTTAATATCCATCTCAACAAGACACTGAGTCAGTGCCCATTCACTTCATTAGGAGTGGAAAATGCACAGCATGAGTGAAAAGACATCCAGCTTCCTGGCTCAAGCTCTAAATAAATAAGCTACACTTTTGAGTTTTTATTTTGGCAGGTTATGTGAAATGTATGAGTACTTTACTCCTGCTAACAGCCGAATACCAAAGATAACAGCTTCACTGAAGAAGCACAGCCTTCTCCACATTGATCTCTCCACTGACTGACTGAAGCCCCCCCAGGGTTTTTTGACCCCATGGAATCTCACCCAATAATTTTGGCTGAAATTTCTGTTCTTGATGACCAGCCTGGCGTGGATCTGTGGCTGGGTTTGGAGGGTCTGGGTTCACTTCCCTGGTTTGTGCTTTCCCCTCACCTTTTGAAGCTGTTCCACCTGGCACAGAATATTTAACTGTTCAGCCAAGCAAGAGGAGCAAATCACCCAAGGCATTGAGGCACTTTTGGTCAGCCCTGCAGCAGGGGTGTGGTCTGAGCACAGCAGCAGCTGTGACCACAATGAATTGAGTGCCAGCTGGATTGGCTGCCTGGCACGTCCTGCACCACGGCCACATTCCCAGTCAAATGTGCCGGTGGAGAAACCAACCTTCTTCCCCTGAGAAACATCTCCTTCCTCCAGGGCAGAGGTTCCCTTGCTGTGCTGGTGGGCAACAGCCCTAACGCCTCCTCTTGGCAGCCTCTGTGACCACTGCTTTCGTTTAAAATGCCTCAAAGGGAAATGAAATCTTCCTCTTGGTCAGGAGGTTTCACTCAACTCACCAGGTTATTTTTTCAAATTTGGTCTATTTCCAAATGTTGGTCCTGATACTTACCCACATTTGGCAGGGGATACAGAACTCTCTTCATACAACAATGCAAAGAACATTCTTTAGACTGTTCACAAAGACAAATTTGGCTATATTCAAACTGTTATTATTTGCAGACAGGACTTTAAAGATTTCGTACACAACCATTTTGACAAGAATTTTCTTACTGGATTTTGCTACAAACATGTATACTTGGAAGAACTTAAAAACAAATTAGTAAATTCAGAAAAGAAAACTACTGGAAATGCTCCAAACAAACAAAATATACAAGGTAAAGAAAATGTCACAATTTTTACTTACTTTCTTTGTTTTGTCCATTGCTTTCAGTATGGTTATGTTTAAGTCTTCCAAGACAGATAGAACATTTTCATACTCTCCTAAGTGCTTTGAAAAATAATCTGAAAGAAGACAAAACCTCACATCACCTACAAATGACTTGAAAAATCAATATTTCATTAAATATCAGCTTTATCAAGTTTGAATTCAGTTACAACATTATTAAATAATCTACATAAAAAATAAAAAGGAAATATAATTAAAAAAATAAATTTCTTTTTAAATTTTGTATTTTTTCTCTGCAAAATCATTCCCATACTTAAAATAGCTAAATCAGTACTTCAAAACATTTTCCTTCAATAAATGAGCTGTCAAATTCACCAAAAAAAGTAAGTATCAATTGGACAGCTGAAGCAAAGTTATTTTCAAAATATCTACATCTTCTTTTTAAACTGAATTTTCAGTCTAATAGTCTACAATTACTAGCAGCAAATGAAGTTTTCATCTGTATGTGGTGAATTTGATTATATTGATATGAAAATGAATATTTCTGGTAAAGCCCTTAGAGGAGATAACATCACGTGGGGGCTGTTGTGAGGCGAGGTTGGTTGACAGCAGTTGTTTCTCTGAGAAATGAAGAGACCATGAGCTGGCCAGATAAGCTTCTAGCCCCAGGTGCTGTGATATTTTCAACAAATATGATGCATGCAAAATTCATTTTAATGAAAATCATGGAAATGACAAATTGCAGGATGTCCTTGTGTAGCTTCTCAAAGGAAAGGGCTTTTTAACAGAAAGAGCTGATGTAAAATCAGAGGGATTACAGCAAGAGGAGGAAGCAAACCTGGGAAATCATGACCCGAGTTCCCATTTGGTTGATGTGGTGAAATACAATAGAGGGAAGCACAGGAAGGAAGAAGTGTGAAAACTAACTAAATAAAATTATGTTAAACCATAGAGACTATGTTAGACAAGGCATTTAGACATCAGATCACCTGGAAGAGCACAAAAATCAACATCTAATTGGCCGATAGGAAGAACAAGATTAGACAGGAGATTTTGAAATAATAAATATCAACCTTTTGGGGCTTTTAAGAGGTCAGCATGAGCTTCTCAGGGGAATCATGAAAACATAAGTTACCAGGAACACTGCAACATGATCTGGTATTGCTAAGAGGTTGAATGAAATTATTTAGAATTGATATGTATTATGAATTAGTACCCTGGATGTTTTTAAGCTTCACTTCTGAGTTGGACTGATATAACTCAGAAAAAGTTGTATAATCACAAGCTTAAATATGGATTGAGTAAATTCAGTACCAGATTCACAGATAGAAACACCCTAGTGGCAACATTTGAAAGATTTAAAAGGCATTTGAAGCAGCCTGTATTTAATCAAAACTGACAGCGAACAGAGTCAGTGCTGGACTGCCACCCCCTCAGCCCAGCAAGCCCGTATGCCTCCAGTGCAACATCAGCTGCATTAAATCCCTCGTGGAACAAAACCACCTCTCTTCCTCAGCCAGGTTTATACAGTGTTGGCCAGATGCTCAACCAGCAGGAGTTGTCACAGCCCAGTTCACTTCAGATGAGCCTCTTGTCGTATATTTATAAGCCACAGGGTGAGTGGCTTTCAGTGGATTCTTGGCCATGTCACCCTGTGGATGAGTAAACGAGCTGGTATTCAACAGTATTTTCAGCTTTGAAAGGTCTTCAACATTGTTAACCATTGGAAAACTAATCAGGCTGCCATCCCTCCCTCAGAAACTGGATGGTGTTGACAAGAATGAATTTTTTTTTCTCACAGTTTGTGGGAGAACCAGCAAAAACATTTGTAAATTGTTTTCTGGTGCAAGAACGACTCTTAAATCAGGTGCTGTAAGATAAGCTGGAGAGCAAATAGGGTGTTGGGGAAATGACTCACAGCCCAGAATGAGGTACAGAAATGGGTAATTGGGCCAAAATCTAGGCCTTGCAGGAGTTTTATTGTGACAAAGGATCACAGAACTTGTCAAACTTGCTGTTCTCCCTGGCTCAAGTAGGAGGAAAGTAATGAATATTCTTTTAGTGGGGTATATCACAAGTGTTAAAGTGAGAAACTAACTAGATAAAATATCTCACACTAAAGGGAAATAAAATACAAGTCATATATCTATCTATCTATCTATCTATCTATCTATCTATCTTTATGTCAGAACAGATCTTGAATCTCAGAGACTGTGAAATACTGATTAGGAAAAATATTTGCAAAGTAAATTCTGCACATAGGGGATGACAGTCTGAAAAGATTATGAACTGTCTGCAAGTTCTCTGAGTGGAAATTATTTTCTGTTTGAGCTACAAAGATTAAACAGAAGAAAATAATCACATGGCATGTTTATTTGCACAGGGCTGCTGCAGGCATAGATTATGTTCTTTCCCAAGAAAGAACTTACCACTGAGCTCTTCTGTGTCAAGATTGCTGGAAAGAAAAGAGTATAGAAGGTTAGTGAGATCAGTATTTTTTTTTTGGTTGTATTGGTAAATAGTACAACTCAAGTATTAGCCTGACTGGGATATGAAGCCCCCTGCTTGGGCTGCAGCAGGAGATGCCAGTGCCTGGCTCTTGCTGGCCTTGCTGTGCTGCCTTAGGGAGGCTTGTCTGAAGCAGAAGGCTGCAGCCTTGCCTAAGGTGGCTGCAGGTGCAGCCTCCCTTCCTGATCACATTCCCACTGGCACCTTCCCACTCACTGCAAACTCACTCTGAAGTTCAGCCTTTGTGCATCATGATGCAGCCACTGCTCCTCAGGCCTTACACACTTGGCCCCAGTTCTGGCAGGAGTCCATCTAAACACCAGAAATGTTTGGGTTGGGGGTTTTTTCTCCACCTTTCTGTCTGTACTCCTCTTCTGTGGCTGTCATGCTGGACAGCAAGGCTCAGAGAACTTGGCCTTCCATGCTAAAGAAGAAAAAACCCAATAGCTTTCTCCTGTTTGCAATCTTCGCTGTGCAATAGTGTTCTATGGGAGAGAGTACAGAAGGAAGATAAAACCAGACACAGCCCATGAGCACACATAATTCCTAAGATTTTCTGGCCATGCAAGACCATTTCACCACTTCTAACTTTGGCAAAATTAGTGATGTGAGAAGTACAGAGGTACTGCCATATTCCCATGCCAACATTATATAAATACATAAATGCAAGGAATTATTCTATGCAATTCAAACCTGTTTGCTTGAAGTACATTTCATCTTGATCAACTTTGAAGTGAAATTCTCTCTCATAAGCAAGGCCTTAAAAGAAAAGAACATTTGACCTACAGCTCATTACTGAAAGTTAGCATACTGCCTTTCTTCCAAGGAGGAAAAGAAACAGATTATTAAAGAAACCTAAAAGCACGAACGTCCTCTTTGAATCTTGCTGAGGGGTGAATATTGAATGGCTGATTGCACTTAGTATTTTTTCATTTATCTTTTTAATGGGATTTTTTAATTGACCTTTTAATAAAATGATGACACAGTACTATATTAAAATCACTTTCTCCCCTGCTAACTTCCATACATCTGGCTTTTATTTCACAAGGGAAAGAAACTGATAGAAATTGCAGGATCCTGGATTATCACAAACTTGCATACTCAGGGCTATAAAAACTTCTGAACACTTTTAATTGATAATGTAAATGAGATTTTCACACAACATTTATTAATTGAAGGTGATTATTACCTGCATTCAAACAGGCCAAGTTTGATGGCTGCAAATGAGACTTGCATCTGATTTTTCCAATGACCTTGGTGTCAGGTATAAAGGAATTCACAGTCTGTAAGAACGGGTGCTGAAGCTGTGAAACTCTATTCTTAGGGGAAAAAAAAGAAGTGATGGGAAAAAGTGTCTGCAACTCCTTAAGGCTGTTTATCACAGATCATTATGGCATCTATGGTCAAATGTGTCTAACCAATAGTTCTGCAGCCAGCAGTCGATTTTGGAACAGCCCAGATGTTCACCTCTTAAAGGCAAACTGAAACCCTGAAAGCTCGAAAATTGCCTGAGTCAAAGAGCCTTGACAGGATATGATGAGGTAAAATGACAGGAGTTTGCTGTTATAATGCCTACTCTTTTTTCATAGTCCCTGCATTTTCTGCTCCTTCATGTCATCTGCCCTAATGACTAAATGTAAGAGACTCTTCTGCATTTCTTCATTCTTCTTACAGCTTGGTAATTGTCTTTAAAACAGCCTTTCACATTGTTAGCCAGTCAAAATCACGCTCTCATTTCAAATTTTATATTTAAATCCATTCTAGTCCCTGCTCTTTTGAAACGTCCTCAGCACCATGTTAATGACATAGGGAGTGGCTCAGAGGCTTTCAGCATCCCAGTTTTCAACAGGCTGTTTGTCCTTTTGACAGGAGTGACACAGCTGCAAATGGACTACCAGTGAAAATGGAAAAGTATTCAGGTGCTGAATTAATTTTCAATTAGAATTGGACACCTGAATAACCAGAAAACGTTATCCAAAACATTTTGTGCAGCAAGCCTGTGAAAAAACACAGAACAGACATAAAGAACATGGATTTCTGTCTAGCAAACTATTTCCTCCTCTTATAAATACCCTTGGAGACTTCATTGTTCTTGGCATCCTGTTTGAAGGAGATGCTGTTCTAGGCAGGAAAGCTATAATTTTGTGTCAGTGATTATTTCATCCTCTCAGAAATAATGACATGCTGCTTCAAAAACAGTTGTGAAGAAACCTAGGAGTTCTTTTGCTGCATACAAACAATTTTGAGCTCCCTGCAAGATGCTACAGAAATAATTAAAGAAGTTTGGCAAATATTTGATAGTACAGGAGTGAGGTGCACACCAGAGGGCTGTTTCTGTAACTCAGTACTCAGGTTTACAGCAGGCACCTGCTCATCCTTTCAGCGGGTACATATGCCAAAGATGCTTCTGCTTAGACCCATAATCTGGCAATGCTGAACATGTTACTAACAATATTTGCTGGATGACTCACATGCAGGCACCAGCCCTCCACCCATGATAAGCAACCAAAGCATCGGGTGAGCCAAATGCATCCACATCACGTCAGCATGATAATTCTCAATTCAGTTTCTGACTACTAGATGCAGTCCTTCCACCTGTCTGTGTCTAAAAGGCCCTCTGTCTAAACACATGAGCATTTTTAAAGGACTGTTACACTGAGCAGTCCTGATCACTGAAAAGTTGATCATATCTATTGATCAGTGACAGAAAAGTATGCAAATTCACTTGAATGAACTGTTGCAAAGCTTATTCGTGGTACCTTTGGAAGTGATACAAAATGTAGAATTGCAAAGCAGCGTGCTCTTGTTCTGCTCACTACAGTTAACTGTGGACTGGGGGCAGCCAGGGAGGAGGGAAGGTTAAAGTTATTCCACCATCCACTGCTGTGAATCCATGGATCCACCCACTGATCTGACACATACTGTTCTATCTTACAAAAGGTACCTTTAGGCAGAGGAACAGGCAGAAGATCTACAAATTTTCCCTGCACTCAAGAAGAGGCAATAGCTTACAGAGCATGGAGTCTGAAGTATAAAGCAGTTACTTTATTGAATAATCCAATACTATATGAAAGACTTCATGAACTAACTTAATTTATGAAAATCATTGCCATGAATTACAGCTGGAGAAGGATAACACTTTCTTCTTCAGATCTCTCTTCATTCCCAGATATGAGAAGGATTTATTTCAGAAGCTTGAACTATCTTTTCAGTCCCATTTGGATGCCTTTTTGCTAAATTTGGTTTTAGGGATGAAAGTTTGAAGCTAGTATCGCCTATTGTCAAGTAAAACCATATAATTTGTGAGTGAAAGGAATGAAGTGTTACTTAAACTATGCAAGGGTAACTGAATAGGCATCCATGGACAATCTCAGCCAAAAAACTGTAAGCTCTTTGCAACAAGAAAACCTGTGTACCATCTCACTTTAAGTCAGCAAAATGGGATAAGTGCTCCAACACTACAGAGGGTGTGCACTTCCATTTTAAGGATTTTCTGCCTCACAGATCCTTTGCAAAAGCAAACAACACTTTTTGTTCACATTTGTTCAAGGTTTCTTACCAGTGGACGCAAAACTGCTTCCAGTAGGATGCAGTGCTGGAAGAAGCCCAGGCGCTGGCCTCTGGTCACAGAAAAGGGAGAGGAGGAAAAGGGGGCAGAAATGGGGCAGAGCTTCTGTTCCTGGGGAGACAAACTTCCTGCTGCCCCAAGGACACTGCTGCTCTTCAATCCCAGATCCACCTGGGCTGTGCACCCTCTGGACTCTCAAAGGCAGCAGCCAGCTTGGCTCTCTGAGCTCTGACATGGGCAGAGGGGTCATGGCTCTTCTGATAGCCCATATTTTGCTTCACTAAATAATTGCCTAGTTTGCTTAGCTCCAGGCTAAGTGATAACTTCAGAATCATCACTTACTGCTCTGCCTGTGGTAGGACTGAAGGAGAGAATAAGGGGGTTTTTTCCTGACTAAGAACTCATCTTAAAAATACAACCCTCTAGTCCTTTGCATAAAGCAACGATTCACAGGGATGTGATGACTAAATAGCTGGCAAGTCACCTTAATCATCCCAGCTATAACAGCCTTTGTGTTGCTAAAGGAGGCTGAATAATGCTATTAAAACTTGTGGTGTATGCTAAAATTTGTAGAGCACTGTACAAGGGCTGCAGAGCTATGTTTTTTTTTGCGGAGTCTGAATGACACAAACCTAAATGAGATGAGATGCAGAATCATGGTGGCTCTTTTGCCACAGAGAGCAAATTTCAGAGTTTTTACCCCCTAGGAGAGGATAACGTTTCAATTCCTGGTTTTGTCACCAAACGCCTTTTAAAAAAAAACCCCAAACAACCTGAGATTGAATTATATATTCTTAGACAAAATAAAATGTTTACTTTGGTTTCTTACACTCCTTGGAAATGCACAGGAGCAGGCAATTCCAAAATGTCAGAAATCAAGTTAATGAGGCAGAAGGTCAGCTTTGCTGAGCAGGCGTTTTCTTTTGGAAAAGGAAGGTGCATGCCTAGTGTAAGCAAGATCAGGTGACATGGGAAGAGTACAGAGATGCAGCTTGCCAGTGTAGGGGGAAAATTCATGCAGCCAAAGATCAACTGGGGTTGAAGCTGCTCAGAAATGTGTGAGAAAATAAAAAGGTATTTTAAATACATTATTGGCAAAAGGCAGCATAGAAATAACAGGATGAGGATAGGCACCTCACAAACAGGGACGTGGACAAGGCAGAGGTGTTTAATGCATTCTTTGCCTCTGTCTTCAACATGGATGACGGACCAAGCAGGTCTCAGTGCCCTGAGCTGGAGGGCCATGGCTGTGAGAATGTTTGACTCCCAGTTGACCCTGAAATTGTGCAGGATCTGCTGCTTCAGCTGGATACCTATAAATCTATGGGGCCTGATGGGACTCAGAATCCTCAGAGGTATCTGATGTCATCATAAAACCTCTCTAGATGATTTTTGAGTAGTACTAAAACTCTTGTGGTTCTCTAGGAAACCCAGATTATGGAAGGGACTAGGCCTCCAAACGACTCCTACCATTAAGCAACGAGCTTACTGCAGGGAAGCCAATGTTATCTACTGCAGAACTGAAATGAAGTACTTTAAGTCAGCTCCATTTAGTTAAAGGCAAATGAAAACAGTCATTACTGTTGATTTTTTCACTGAGAGGGATTGCCACTTGTTTCTGCAGAAAGCTGAATTTCCCATTAAAAATAACCACTTATATGGAAAATTTCCAAGCACAATTCTATTTGCAGCTTGCGTGTCTGACCAGAGGATCTGTTAGTATCGGGATTTTGTAACTTATTCTTGGTGAACTTGTTTTGATCAGTTATGAAGTACTAAAATGTATAATCAAGTCATTCTGACCAGAATCCTGGTTTTGTCTCTGTGCTTCATTTTCAAACTTATTTCTATAGCTATGGTCTTGAGAAATCTGTGTTAAAGCCAATAGCTGCAATTACATGTCTTAAATATTAGCAAACACACCTTTCTGATGCCAGTGCTACACCTTGTGCCTGAAATTCTTATTTAATCTGAAAGAATCAGTTTTTAAAAAATGGTCAAACTCCAATATATTATTTTCCTCTTGCAAATTTGCATTCAAAAATTTCTTAAAAAAAAAAATTACTCATCTGCAGTTTACCTAATTAAAGATCCTGTATCTCATATTGTTTTTAATAATTTTTTAAATTTTCCTCTTTGTACTTAGAAGTGAATTATATTTTTCTTTTTACTTGTATTGAACTGTGAAAGATCAGCAACAGCATGAGATTGAAATATGCCTTCCAACTAAAACAAAAGGAAAGCATCCAAGGCAGAGATAGCTAGTACACTTAGAATACCCTTAAATTATTGAGGACTTGCCATTATTATCTTTGCAACAAGAACCTTGAAGGAAGCATTCTGGTCCCTATAAACATGCCTTTCATTTTGGTTTCAGTACACAGTACTGTCCAGGCTCATGGGTTCCCACAACTGCAAGGATCGTGGATAACCAGCCTCTAACTCTCAATATGCAATTGTCACCTTTTAGAGTTTGCTGCTAGGGCAGATGATCTCAGCATTTCTCTTTTGACCCAAGGAAGGAGCTAGGGCTTTGCTAATGGAAGACCTGGACAGGTGGGAGGCAGGTTTATTCACTCTGGGGATGAGTCTAAATGTAGATGTCCATATGTGTGCCAGGTGTCCAACCTCCCCAGCCAGGCAAAGGAGTCCCAGTGTATTCAGTGGAGTTGAGAGTTTCACAGACCAGCTAGGAGGAGACTGAGAAGTAATTTGATATAACACAGGTATCTAGTGTTGCTTCAAATGCTCTAGCATTTCCCCCACTACCCATGTCCCAACCACTTCTCCTGTGATATCCTTTCCAGCTCTAGGCTGATTTTCAAGTGTGAGCATTTTAAATGCCTAATGCTTGGGCAACTGAGCTGAAGCCCATGTGAATGGTATCATGTCTTAGGTGCCAGTGACTTCCCTGCCCATGAGGGAGCCTTAGACAGCCTGCTGACACACACATAGGCAAGTGTAGATATGTCTCCATAGTGCCACGTCCCATCCCTACATCTGCTGTGCACGCAGCATGGCACGTTCCCCAAATAACCAGCACAAGCTCAGTGCTGCAGGTGGCCAAGGCTCTCAGATCCTCACCAAACTCATCTCTGGCTTGTGCACTGTTTAATTTATGCCACACACAAAGGTTTAATGGGACTTCCCTACCTTTGGGTGGCTGCCTCTGCCCCAGGTCCTCAATAGTTCTAACATCCCTCCTACCTTGTAACTAGGGTCCTGACTCAGGACTTCATTTTACCAATGAGTAAGGTGAGAAAAACAAGTCTGATTCCCCACAGGCTCCTGTGAGTCAGTAATCAGTGAAGCGTTTATTGCTCTATCTCTCCAGCAGTGCTGAAGACTAAATCCCCTTGAGGCCTTCTGTATATCTCCTAGTTTGTAACTTTGCCAAATATTCTCATTATCTTCTGACACCTTTTCCAGGAGGATGCCTTTATGCTAAAACAATTTCCAGTCATGAGTGGGGGGAGGGAAGGTTAAAGGATAAGAGTAAAAAGGAGGTTTACATTTGCAATGACTTTTGTGAAGACTTATTCGTTAAACCATTAACCATGTCAAGAATTCTTGCTCTGCTGAAATACGAGCTCATCAGACTTGACATTAAAATTAAGTAGGAGCTGATTTACCAAAGAAATGAGCTGTAACAGCCTTCACCCCTTAAACCACTAATTTCAAACTTTTCCTGTATATTTTTCTTCATGTATAAAAAGATACCTTCTGATACCTTTCTCTGCTTTCAGTACAATTATTCAGGCAACAACACATGTAAACAAAACAGCTGTATTTATGTAGAGCTACCTAAACTGTAATTCTGCACTGTTTTGCATGAAGGATGTTTCGCATTCAGTTAATAACCAGAAATGCTCTGAGACAGCAGAGTATGTGGGTCTTCAGCTCCAAAATTACTTCAGCTCCAAAATTACTACAACCTGCAGATTATATCCTTCATGACCGTCCTTGTCAGCACAAAGAAAGTCTTCTGGAACCTTTGCAGTACCTTCATTTGCACCAACACCCTTCCCATTGCTCCCATCAGCCCTGCAGAGCCTCGCTGAGCACTGTGTATCTTGGAGCTGAGATGGAGGGAAGAGAGAGGGGTGAGGAACCACACTGCGTTTCCTTCACCCTCACAAACCTCCAAAAAGGTTAACTCAGATTTCAAGGAGTGCATTGAGATTTTTTCAAGTGTTAGGACAAGCACGGTCCAGGTCCAAACTAACATTACAGATGTGTAACATGGATGTCATGTCAAAAAGATGTCAAATCAGGACACAAAGATAGGCTCTTCCCCTTGCTCCTTTCCTGCTCACAGACATCCACTCATGTTGGTCTAACTCTTACTCTGGGGTCCTGGCTCCTACTCAAGAAACTGTGGGGATCTACCTTGGCCTCCTGATAACTTAAAAAGAGCTTAAGGCGTTGCCCAGATGCTTATAGTGTGTTTATATTGGGGCTATCTGCAAAGCACTTAATCCATTGTGAATACGGGGAGGAGAATCACTGTACAAACTCCAGGTTGAAGCTTAAGTCACTGCCTATACTTGCTTGGTTGGGGTTTTTTTAAGGGTCTTTAGATACAAGACACTACTATGCAGCAGAAGCAAAGGCATGCTAGGAAACAAGGACCTGGAGATCTGGCAACCCAGACCAGATCACTGCTGCATCAATGCAAAGCCTTTCCTTATACTGGCAGAGTGAGGGCATCTGAGTGTGGACCCTCCATAACAGCTTCTTTATACCATTTAATGGTATGTGACTGCTCAAAAGTTTCATGAGATCCTGGGAAGCACAAATAGAAGTGGCTCTCAGTGGCAGACAAATGCCTAATTGGCTCTCAGCTTCACCCTGAAGTAATGACAATAGTGGAAACTGCAGTTACAGAGGAATGGTTAACTGCTACCCCCTAAAGCAGCCCCCTTGTACTAAGTACGTGTCAGGAATGCTCATTGTATGGCCTAATCAAAGCTTATCTTCAAGAAAGGTAAAACATCATAGCAGCACTAAAAGATGGAAAAGTAAATTCCTTTTTGCATGGATACACTACTTCACCTAATTTCGTTGTCTTATGCATTTGTTTCTGGCTGTATCCAAAGGAAAAAGGAACGGAAGGTAAAAAATTTAGGCCATCAATTAGTACACTGTCTTTAGTGCTACTCACTTAATATTTCAAATGTTATAAAAAGGTATGGTAGATTTTTTTAAATAGAAAGAAAAAGTAGTACACATAGAAGTACATTCATAAACTGCAAAATGTATGTCCAAATTATGTATTGAGGAAATACCCTTAGCTAATGCAAATTTTCAGTAAAAGCAATGATCTGCTCTGAATGAATAACCTGTACTTTAGGGTCTGGAAAAATCTTACATTTAAATTCATCCTGTCATAATAAGCTCCTATTCAACCTATGTCTTGGAAACTTTATGTGGCAGTAACTAATTCTTACTCATTTGTTTTTCCTGCTGATTATGCACTAATGGACTCTTCTTTTACTTTGTAAAAGGAGAACACCTAACTGCTTCAAATACCAAGGTGCAGAGATCCTAATCAGTCAGGCAGACTCTACCTGAATTACTGGGAAGTTAAACCCTCTGCTATTTGCCCTGCTATCACATTGGAAAAGGTAATTACTCATTTTAGCAGTCTTTCACAGCCTATCTGCTTTGTGACAAGCATGTTGCTTTAGCTTGGATTGGTCTTTCAAAAAGTTAATAATCTAAATCTCTCTTCAACATCACTGACATTAGGGCCTGTGTAACTGTGGGGTGTAATACCTGTTTAATTTAGTTTCCTTAAAAGTGTTAAGCCAGGGTAAGTCTTTCATGCTTTGAATATTTTATTGAAAAATCACTGCAGCATAGCTGAGAAGGAAATTTAAATTGCCTGAGTTTGTGGTCCATGGCTATCATCCCAAGGCCACATCTCCTTTTTCATCTTCAGGCTTTAAAGAACAAAGACTTGTGCACAGAGACAGTGAGGTTTTGAATGCTGGCAGAGCTAAAGGATTTAACGCAGGTGGAAACAACCCAAAGTCTGCTCTTGTGACAAGCTGGTTATGAAATCTTGACATACTCCAAGAAATGAACTAAAGGATCGTGACTTGCTTCCCTAGACATCTGCCCTGGGCATTTACGTGTAGAGTAAATCACTGCATAATCTCAATGCTTATGAAATATTCCTGGGATAAGGAACTACAATCTGCAATTTGTAAATTGTGAAGTGGAGCAGAGAGAAGATAAAAGATTTACCCAGAGTTTGACAGTATCTGCATTTTAACTGAATAAGAGACAAAATAATCTGTGCAAATCTCCTCCTACTAGCTGCAAAATTGAGCAGAATTCTTCGCCCTCCCCTACTGAAAACCAGCCATAAGTTACTTCTGACTTGCATCATTTTAATTTCATTCCCTTGGATAATTTGGAAGTGAAAACATCTAAAAATAGATGGTTTGGGGATTGTTAGCTTCGTATATGATTCTCCTAAGGCTTACATTAAAACATTTCCCAAGGTTCAATGAACATTTTGTTACTTTTCTTAGCCAGCTCGTTAATTTGTCCTTTTCAGGAAATGCCAGTGAGTAAAGTTTTTGCTTCATTATATCTGCTCCATATGATTTTTTTTTTTTTTTTTTATTGCAACCTATGCTAACAAGGAAATTATACAGTCCAAGCTGTCTCTCTATGCTACATCCATCTGATATTTGGCATGTGACATCTTGCTGACAGGTTTCTCAAAAGCTTACAAAGGGGTAAGGGAAAGCCTTTAAAACATATTTGCCTCTGTTAAATATCAAGCCTGGTAGAATACTTTTCAGCTGCAAAGTCACCCTAAAGCCTTTTATCAGTTAAAGACTTAATAAAAAAAACACTCAAAAAGCATATTGTTGCTGCTTTAAATCCAAGTTTCAAGTATGTTTTCTTATCTATAGCTAGGTTCTCCTCCCGTAACAAATGTTAATCCATCAATACAGAGCACTCTTTCTTCTGGTTTGAAAAGGTAATTTAGTAGCTTGTCTTAATCTTCCACCTGCTCCATTCCCTGAAATACATGAAAACTGAACTCTTCACAGTATATCTTCTGTGACTTTTGTGCCCAGATTTTTGCCAGGCTTCTTCTAAAGAGAGAGAATGATCTCTCTCTCAGATGGCTGCTATGAATTACAGCTTAATTACCCATTTTCAGTTAATAGCAGCAGTATTCAACAACTGCACCAATTCTTCAGGTGTGCCTATCTACCAGGAGGAAAAACATAATGTTATCCTCACTTTTCCACATATTTTTCAGATCTATATATTCTCTGTTAAAGAGAAAATGGTGTACAAATAATAATAATAAAAATTAAA
>WEKY01002973.1:51337-67439 GCA_013390045.1 Picathartes gymnocephalus | reverse complement strand
ATATTCCATGTGCCCAGTACAAATCACACCCTTACTATTTAAATGAGAAAACTTGTACTAACAAAAAAGTGAAGTTTCTTGCCTTATAGGCTTCCACTTGCTGTTGACTGGCTTCCAGTTCCCCTTTCAATGATGCCTGCAACATTAGATGGTCATTTTCCTGCAAGATAAAATTACCTGGATATTAAAAAAACCTCCACACCTCAGTAACATAAAATTCAGCTACCAGCTGTTTTTTAAAATCTAGCTTAAAAATAGAATACACAGTCATTAGCATATGGACTTACAGCTTGTTTTGAATCGGCCAGTTCTTTCTTGGTTTTCACCAGGAGTTGTTTTATCTTGGCATTTCGTTCCTCATCCTGTTGCATAGTTGATTGAAGTGACTCTAATGCAGGAAACAACAATTATATGCAAACGAAACTTCTCCTCTTATATTTCCTTAAAAATGCTGGGAAATATTTAAACAAATTCTGACAGATTCCTTAAGAGCTGCAAACAAGGAGCTTACAGTAACTTTAGTATCCTTTTTCTAAGTTATCACAAAGATCTTAAAATAAATGAAATGGTTTTAATATTTACACTTGAGGATAGGAAGAAACGTAATTCTTAATCACATGGTAATCAGTAAAGTTTTATGAGTATGGTATATCAGAATGAAACCCTTGTCAGTCACCCAATATTTAGAACTTATGAATAACTTAATCAGGTAAGAAACACAGTGTGTCAGGCAGGCAAACTAGCTTTTAAGTGCTGAACACTGGATTAAATTATTGTAAATCTAGTAAAGGTTCCTCTAAGACAAAATTGCTTTCCTAATACAACTGGTTAGTATTCTCTGCAAAGCTTACTCTCACTCACTGACTTGAGAAGTTGTTTCTGAATTGTATTTTTTACCACTGCTAACTACACCATAGTGACTTGCTGTTTATAGTTTACTCACTTATTTCTTCCTGTAGGGTCTCTTGTTTCTGTTTCTGAATCCCTGTTTCTTGCTCAAGATCTTCTATTCTGCTGTCTCTATCAGTAATCTTCTGATTAAGTTCTTTTACTAGCCTTTCATAATCAGCTATTTCCATATCCATCAGTGTACTCTTTTGAGCATCCTGCAAGGTACACAAAACAAAGTTAGAGCTTACAATTTGCCTTGGCTGCTAAGACTTTTGTAATTCTGTAAAAAACTATATTGCCCATCAGACAAAGATTTTTATCTTTCCATACCCACAAAAACCACCCATCCATTGGGTTTCCACATCCTCAGTAAATAATCTGTTTTCAAACAAGAACCAAAAGCTTTGAAAAACCTGCTGCTAGTTTTATAAGAAGGTATTTTGTATGTATTAGTTTCTGTCATCTTCAGTCCTTAGAGCCAAGGCAATTTCTTAACAGTGCACTATACATGTACTCCAGACATCTGAATTCTATTCCTATTTCTACTCATCAAAGGCCACGTAACCCAAACTAAACAAACAAACAAAAAATAAAAACAAAACCAACCCCAAAAGTGCATTTCAGGTCTCCAAGCATGCAAACAGAGGTAAAAGCCCTCATATTTTTCCTTTTGCAGACCTCCGACTCCAAAATCCTCAGAACAGAAATGAAGGCATTCAACACAGTCAGATAGGCCAAAATCTGTGGTAGTCCATTAAGCACTAACATGGACAGCAACTCTACCTTTCTGGCCAGCTCTAGTTCTTGCATAGTTTTCTGCAGATGTTTCTTTTCCTTCTGAAGTTGCATCTGAAGCTCCTCCATTTCTCGGAGAGCACCACTGTGTTCCTGAAATTTAAGTAGTTGTCAATTATACAGTCCAATTTCAAAATAGATGTCAGCATCTTTTCATACTTAAGACACACACACACACACAGGTTGTACAAAGATAGCTGATTCCTTTTTCAGGAAATCACTGTGAAGATTTCCTGAGAAAAACCAACAATACCATGAAGTCGTTTTCACACTCTTTGTAACTACCCCTAACCTGAATTGACAGCCTTGTAAAGTTCTTTCAATGAACACACCGAGTTTTCAAAAAAGCCAATAACACAGAGAGAAAGTATGGAACTTGTTCTGTAAAAACACAGTTTACAAAGGTCTAACAGAGATCACATCCAGTGAAAGTAATGCTTCAGCCCATTCACCATCTCTAAGAAGTACTACCTTTGTTTTCTGTTCTCTTAGAAGCTTTTCAGCTTCTAGTTCTTTGTCAGCCTTTGCTTTGGCTCTCTGTATCTCCAGTATCTGAGTTTCCAGCAGCTTAGCATTATTTTGCAGTGTTTCAACACGAGCCAGGAGGTCTTCATTAGCAGAGCGTAACTGATCATGCTGAAATTAGCACAGTTGAATGATAAAAACATAAACTGAATTTATGTGCAATGTTACCAGATAAAATATTTTCTATATTGAAAAAGAAAATACCCAACACTGATTTCTATCCAAACCCCTTACAAACAACACTCTTACAGATGAGTCTTGTCCAGCTTAATTCTTTTAAACCAGATTAATAAACAGATGAAATTAAAGCCATTAGCACATTCTGGTTATTTAGTTCAGTTAATTTGCCCAGCTTTCTGTAAAATGGCAAGAATCAAAAGAAATCTGAAAAAATACCCAAAAATTTATGTTTTCTGCATTATCACCTTCCCCTTGCAACAATACAGTATTTCAATACTTATTGCCTCACTTTAAATACAGCTGCTGTATTTCTAAACAAATGATCATACTATTAACTCCTAAACAAGGCTGAACTGCAAGCTTGGACTGAACCACTAAGTCTTCCACCAGTCCACGGTAAGAACTATACTGCATCTGGCATACTTCTGCAATGACGTTAACACAATAAATTTTGACATCCTCAAGGATGTATCCTAGTCTTTATTTGGCCTATTAAGAATGAAATATAAGTGAAAGATGTCAACCACCTAAACAGTGTTTTCTTTACAAATTTTTTATAACAAACTTGAAAAATGCAATGTCTGCATAATCAGAAGAATATATACTATTATTTCTTATTTCTTCCTATGCTATTCACTACTAGCTTGTGTTTATAAGGAAACAGTGCCCTAGGTGAATCTTGGATGTATGGGGCCTGGGAGTTTAAATCCTTAATACCAAACCTATTGAAGCTAGCTTTGCAAAAATGTGTCTCACAGCCCCTTAATTACCAGCTTAGACTCCTCTGAATGACACTATAGTACTCTACAATGCATCTTAAAGTCTCATCCTTCTGAAAAATACAAAATCCATAATTCATTTACTGTATTTAAACACTCTGTTGATTAAACAAAAAATTAAAAAAACCCAAACATGCATTTTGTTGAAGTAGAAGAAAAAAATCTCTCAAATGGTTAAGGTTGCCACACTTCATGAGAAGTGTAGGTGTGCAGTCAGAGAAACAGCACAAGTTTGATATTTGCAGCTGAGCTGTAGGTCCAAAATCAAGCCAAAGACGATCTGCTCTTTTCTGCGGGTTGACCTCAGATAAACTAAACTCTTTCTATTGACAAAGCCAGACATTCTAGATATATTTATCTTTGTCACAGCCCAGATATCAGATGTTGAAAAGGAACAAACAAACTACTCTGAATTCAAAACACACTTAGATTATGAACCTATAGTAACAATCACATGATTAAAACTTGCACCCAATAGGCAGAATAATTTTTATGGTACTTATCAGTAGATCAGACCCACATACAGAACTGACCTGCTCAGACGACACCTGTAGCTGTCTTGTGAGGTCATCTATCTGACGTTCAAGATTATTTGCTCTGCCTTTTTCAGAATCCAGCTGTTCTCCTTGCTTGTCGTATTCCATCAAAAGATTCTTAACACATACGAACATAAAAGCATATTTTTTCACAGTATGTATTGCATAAGCACATTCTACACCTCTGAGGTGTGCTTACCTAATATTTCAGTATATGAGTTGTCTTACTGCAACATCAGAAATATCAGAATGAAAGTAAAGCTATCATTCCATTACAAGCTCTGGGAGAAACCCCTTTCAGTTCATGACATTCTAGAATAATTCAGGTTGGAAGACAGCTCAGCAGGTGTCACTCTCCTGCTCAAAGTAGGGTCAGCAGTGAGATGAGACCAAGTTGCTCAGAGCTTTGTCCAATCAGGTCTTTCCAAGGACCTGCTTGCAAGAGTGGAGATGGCTACTCCACTGGGCAACCTATTCCAAAGCTCAACCATACTCATAGCATAAAAATGTTTATCCATGTATCCAGTTGGAATCTCTCCTTTCAATTGAGGACTACTGTCTTATCTTGCACCACCATTAACAATCTGACTTTCCTCCCTTTATAATGTCTTTGTAGGTACTGGAAGACTCCAATTAGGTTCCTTTGAAGTTTTCTCCAGGCTGAGCAACTTCTCACCACTTATTCCAGTCCCTTGACAAGCCTGGTCATCCCTGCACTGAAATAACTTCAAGTTATCAATGTCTTTCTTGTATTTGGGAGGAGAAGGAGGGGTAAGACTGGATGCAATACTCTCAATGATGTCACAGAATCATTTAGATGGGAAATTACCTTTAAGATCATTGAATCCAACTGTAAACCCAGCACTGCCAAAGCCACCACTAACATATGTCCCTAAGTGCCATGTTTACTCTATATACCTGTATATAAAGTGATTGCTGTGTTTACTTATTATACTTTAAATACCACCAGGGACGGTGACTCCATTGCTTCCCTGTCCTAATGCTCGAGCACCTTTCTCATAAAGAAATTGTTCCAAATATCCAGTCTAAACCTCCTCTGGTGGAACTTAAGGCCATTTCCCTCTGTCCTATCTTGTTGCTTGAGAGAAAAGACTGATCCCCACCTGACTACACCCTCCTTTCAGGTGATTGTAGAGAGTGATAAAGCCTCCCTCAAGCCTGCTTTTCTCCAGACTACACAACCCCAGTTCCCTCAGCTTCTCCTCCTAAGTTTTATGGAGAACAGCTTTCTTTTGGGGAAGCAATGCTGACTCATCACTTGCTTCTGCTTCATGTACCCAGAGGTGTGCTCCAAGAAGACTTGCTCCCAGGGAATTAAAAGTTTGTCTTCATCATTTAAGGATTTTCCGCTCTTCAATTTTATGTACTTTACAGAATTCACAGGGATTTATGTTTTGCCTAGCAACACATTGCTTGGTATGCATGATGCTAGATTCAAAAGGTTTAAAAATAGCATTCCAGTAGAAAGAAGTGCCTCATTTTCTTCTGACAGGAGCTGCAGGATTCCCTTAAGAGAACCTTAAATTTCTTGATTCTGGTGTTCAACTGCATTGACACAATTTCTTTTGCCAAACACAGCTGTGCAAGGAAACAGCAATGTATATCCAGGGTAGGCTTCAAACCCAAAGTATTTTCTGACAGTTTACTGTCTTTTGTGAATGCAGCACTATTCTTACCTTATAGCTTTCAGCTCCTTGAATTACATCTTTCATTGAAGCAGACAACTGATCTTTTTCTGATCGAACCAACTCCAACTCTTCCTTCAGAGTCTGCATCTAATTAAAAAGAAGTGTGTGTCATTAAAACAAAGTTCCTCATGCAGAATCTTCTTCATATTAGGAAGTAGTCAGGGTACCTCTTTTCGGCTGGCATCTAATTCTTTCTTTGCTTTCACAGCAACCACTTTAATTTTATTTAGCTTCTCTCCTTTTTCGGCAGATTCTTTTTCAAGCATCCCTAAAATAAACACATAAGAAAATTAAAAATTACACCTTTCCATTTCTTCCCAAGAAGTGAATTGAAATGAAATTCAAACACAAACATCAGCATGACTTTTAAACCAAACAAAATATAAAGCAGGGGGAGATGTTCAAGTGTTTCATTCAGTTAAGCATTTAATTTGAAGCTAAAACATCCAGACACACAGACAGCTTAGGGGCAATCTTTCCCTGGACAATCTTTCTCTGTTCCAGAAGCTTCCATCACAGTTTAGAGACATATTCCTGTCTATTTCTACATAAATTTAACAACTCAGAAGCGTTTTCCTGCTAATGTGTTGGGATAACAGCAATAAAGCAACAGTAGTTTTGGCAGTGTTGCTTCCCTTTCCTTCTGGTAGCCTAGGGGATTCTTACTGATAAATTTTCCACATTAAAAAAATATTAAATCCACTACACTGTTTATACACAGATGTAAAGAGGAAGAAAAAGCCTTAAAATATCAAATCATATCCAGCTTAAAATTGCTAACAACATTTTAAATCCCCAATGGAAGAAATATTGTAGGAAGCTGCATTAATATCTACTTTCCAATCTTCCTCGACTCATGGAAATACAGGACAAGCACGCAAAGAAAGGAAAGGTAACAATCCAAAGAAGCCAAACTATTTATATAAAAGTAAAAAGTGAGAAAGATACCAATTTTTTCTTGAAGCTCTGCTACTGAAGACTGTTGATCAGTTTTCTCAGTCATTGTCCCCATTAAATTCTGTATTATAAACAAAGATATAAGAACTATTACAAAAATTTCTTTGTGGTACGTGTTTTGTCCCTAACAATCCACCCAAAGTTTCAGCTACAGCTAAAACTGTCTATGTTCTTACTATCAGGAAAGCCTGTATGAGCAACTCTGTATCAGCTTGGTGAAAGTACAGTTATGTTGAAAGCAGAACACTCCAATCTCTTAAGAGCTGCTTTCCATCCTGTCCAAGGACAAAAAAGGAGAGACACCCTCATTCTGCAGCTGTCAGCTTTACATAACCAGCAATTCCCAAGACCTGAAGCTAACACAGATCAAGCAGGAGTTTTGTTTAAGATGGAACCACAGAAATTTAGAGGTGAAAGATTATGAGGTCAGTTAGCCCATCTAGTCAACTGATTGCTTCAAGGGATATTGACAGGGATATTGTTCAAGTACAAGCAACTTTTCTTAAAAAAGGATTATGATTGGTTTTGTTTCATCTTTTTTTTCCTGGGGGAAAGAAGGGAATTCTGAGGTGCTAGAAAACTCAGAAATATGTGCTTTCTAGAAGGGAGACTCACTTTCCGGCCAAGGGCAAAAAAAAGAAAAAAAAAAAAGAAATGAGAGAATTGAAAGTATTTTTTGAACCTTAATTCTGAAGACTTTAGAGGTTTAGTCTTTATACTTCAATAACAAAATATAACCTTTAGAGAACTCAGTTCGTCTTTCACATTTCTAAGCTCAGTTTCCTTTTGTTCCAGAACGAAATTTAAGTCGTCTTGTTTTTCAGATCCATTTTGCTGTTCCTGTATCTGACTTTCATAAAGAGCAAGTTTTTGACTGATCTCCTCAATAGTAGCTAAAAGATCTTGATTTTCAATCCTTGTTTTTTCACTGGCATTCCTCAGCTCCTGGATATCACATTGAAGCGCTTCTTTTTCAGACAACACTCCTTCCAGTTCTTCTCTCAAGAGATTTTTTTCTTTTTCAAAATCCTGAATCAGGGATATATGTTCTCTATGTTGAGCTGCATTTTCCTCCTCTAATCTCTCAACTTCTCGCTGCAAATGAATTACTTCCTCCTCCTTTTGTAGAGCAAGGCACTGCTCCTCTTTAATTTTTGACAAGCATTCCCTTGCAATTTTTAACAAGTTAAGAGAATCATATTCTTCATTAGAATCTGAAATGCTGAACCCCACTTGCTCAAGTAGGTGGTACAGCTGAGTTCTTACAAGGGATGTGTTCACTTGTTCATTTTCAAGTAATGTCGATAAATGGTCTTTTTCTGCAGTCATCATTTGTAGTTTCTTTTCTAAGTTTTCAGACTGCTCTTTCAATACTAAACAACCATCTTTTTCGGATATAGTTTTGTCCAGCTCTTCACTTAATTCACCTTTTTCCTGAATGAGTTTCTTATTTTCCTCATGAAGAGTGTATACTTCAGATGAAAGCTGCTCTTTATCACGCACCAGAGATTCAATCTGTTTTTCTAGTTGCTCTAGCATTTGAGCATTTTCACCTTTTGAAGTTAAAGCTTCATTCAGTCTCTCTGTTAATTCCTCTACCTTTTGCTTCAGGTCATTATTGTACTGGTTAGCAACATATACTTCCTGCTGAAGTTCCTGAATTTTAACTTTTTCTTGCTTGCACATTTCCTGAAGGGTTTCTCTCTCTTCACCCAAGCATTTTACATCATTTAAAATATCCCTGTTTTGATCAGTAAGAGCAACAATCTTCTCTTCCATTTCTCTTACAGTAATCTCTTTTTGGGCAATGGAGCTTGTCATTGTGTTATTGTCCTCCTGAAGACTAACAATTTTACATTTAAGTTCTTCTATCTCTAACTGCTTAGATGACAATTCCTCTACTTTTTCCTGGAGGCGATTTACAGTTTCAAGAAGAACATCCTTTTCATTGAAAGCAGCTCGGAGCTTCTGTTGTAGTTGACTGACATCAGAAGCTTGCTGTTGTTTCATTGATTCAAACTCCTGGCTGATCTTTCCAGCAGATTCGCCTAGCTCAGCCTGTAGAGTTTCCATTGTTTCTCTCAGGCTGTTGTAATTGGACACTGCTTCTTCTTTCTCCTGAGTTAGCTTTTCAAGTTGCTCTCTAAGTTCCTGCATTTCAAAAACTAATGCCATCTGTTCTTTTTCAGAACCAGATAATAAAGTTTCATTTAGTTCAGAAATTTCTCTCTTATGTTCATCTTTCAAAGTCTGAATCTCTAATTTGTGCTCTTTTGCAGCAGTTTCATAGTGCTGTCCTGCTGCTTGAAGCTCTAATTTTAGTTTTTCAATTACACAGCAGTAATCTTCTTTAGTAAGCTGCAATTCATTTATCTTAAAGTCCAAGTCTTCCCGCTCATGAAAGTACTCATCCTTCATATGATGGATTTCATCTTCCAGTTTTATCTTGACATTGCTCATATAAGTTAACTCATCTTTTAATATACTGTGTTGGGACTGGAGTTCTTCTAAACTATGCTCCAGGTACCTAACCTTTTCTTGCATTTTCGCTTCTACACAAGGTTCTTCTTGAGTATCTGCAACATCTATCTTGTTTTCTAAATTTTTATTTAAGACTTCTCTCAGCTGCTCCAAGTCATATTCACGCTGGTCAGTCTGAGCATGCATTTCATCCTTGGCATTTTTCTCTGCCAAATTGTGCTGTAACTGATTTATTTGATTTTGCTTCTCTTCATTCTCTTTAGATGATATTTCAATCCGATGCATTAGTTCTGACACCTCTTCCTGATGGGCAATTTTTAATTTTTTAACCTCTTCATTCAGATTTTTTATTTCATTATGGTAACACTGAGAGTTGCTTTTAATAGTTTCTTGCAGATTTGTCACTTCTTTGTTTTTGTCTTCTTTCACAGCTTCCAACTGCTTGTTCAGACACCAAATTTGCTCCTCAGAAGTAGATTTAATTCTTTGGACATCATCTTGTAATCTTTTAACTTCTTTTTCACTATCATTGTAACATTCAATCTGTTTCACCAGCTCCATTTGTTTCTTCACTTGTTCATCTAATTCCATCTTCAGCTTTTTTAAATCCTCATTGTGCTTGCATTGTGCATTTGCTAATTCACTCTTCAGAGCTTTTATTTCTTCCAGAGAGTCAGTTCTTGATTGTTCAAGTTGCTTCTGCAATTCTTCTGTTTTAGCCACTGCAGCCTAAACAAACAAGCAAATTATTAAATACTGGTAATTTAGCACATAGAATTTCCAAGTACACTGTTCACAATAATGAATTAGAAAATGTAGTACTCCTCAGTTAGCTTTTAAATATCTAACTGTATTAGGACAACTCAATTCAGAAAACACTGCACAGAGTACAAGAACATTTGCAAAATGAGAAAGGAAAACTAAGTCCTGAATCATGATCACCAGCATAATTTCACAAAATGGTCATGATAGACTCCAGCTTTAGCAACTATTCTGATAAAGTATTAAAGATCAGATTACTTTTAGTGCATCAAGTTTAGGTATCTGGAATATAACAATGTCCATCAATTGCAAGCAATTCAGTCTTCACTTTATTATTAATTGCGATTAATGATATAATATAGGTGCCTTGGCTGACAGGCTCCTTCTTATGAATATCTAAAGGTAAACCTCATATGAATATCTAAAGGTTTACCTCACAAAGGTAAACCTGTGCTCCCACAGAAAGACAGAACTGATTGATTGAAGCCTACATAGGCTTTTAGTTCACAGACTGAATTCTTCCTGCAGCTGTGGATCTAGAATTTTTTATTTATTACTATGAACTAGGGGGTACAGAGAAAATATGCTTTAATATATAAAGCCTTTATATTTTTAAAGATTTTTTTAAGAGATAGAACACAGGTAAGTGAAGAAAAAGATTAAAATTACATAGACAACAAGCAAACCTAGAAAATATATATAATTCTGAAATATTTCGGTAATGTTCTGTGGCTCATTTCAGTACCTCTGCTTCTTGCTTTATTTGAGTATTTTCTTTTTTCAGAGCTATGCAGTGCTGCTGACTTTCAGCTTTTTCCAGAAGCACAACATCCAGCCTTTCTGTGAGAGCCTAATATTAAATGAGAAAGATCACTGAAAGAAGGGTTTCTTAACAATAAAAACAGGGATTTTTGCAAAATGTAGGAACTCACATATAGATTAGGACCCTTTTTGTCAAATAAACACATCAGTCTGGTTTTAAAAATTGCTTTCAGCCCAAATACAACTGATATGAAATAGGTAGACTAAACCAATGACGGTTTTTTTTCTTTTAAAAATTGTACATGTGATCAGCTAATTTTTTATTACTAGGTGGTGGTAGTGAAGTTCTCTTTCTGTAGAAAAGAAATCTCTATTCAAATTATTCAAAACAATGCTTCAACTGAGAAATTCCTCTTCACTACCAATTTTCACTTTCATATGCTAGGACCCTTATCTTGAGAAAGACAGATCCTAAAAGTATTTCTTGTGACATGCAACTTTAATTATGTGTTTCTAATCTCATCAAATGACTGTCTCAGAACTTTTCTAAATGGCTGATATCTTTCTGCAATGGTCACTCCAAAATAAACAAAAGCTAGTCTAACCAGTCACACAAGGAAAAGTCTTGCTGGGGACATTCATAGAGTCATAGAATAGTTTGGGTGGGTGGGGACCATCAAAGGCCATCTAGTCCAAACCCCCTGCAGTGAGCAGGGACATCTTCAACTCCATCAGGTTGCTCAGAGCCCCATTCAACCTGATCTTGAATATTTCCAGGGGTGGGGAATCTACCACTTCTCTGAGCAACCTTTTCCAATGTTTCACCACTCTCTGTGTAAAAAAACATCTTCCTTATATTTAATCTAAATCAACCCTCTCCTAGTTCAAAACCATTACGCCTTGATCTCTTGCAACAGGCCCTGCTGAAAAGTTTGTCCATATCTTATAAGCCCCCTTCAAGTGCTGAAATGCTGTGGTAAGTTCTGCCTGGAAAGTGTACTACTCTGTACTAGTCCTCACAGAACCAAGATGTTCGCTGGCAAGTGGAGTTAGGATGTGAAGGGAAAAGGAAAAAAAAAATGTTTTAGGAAGTGTCTTGGATTCCTGCAGATTGATTCCATCCAATTTGAATAACAGTTTTCAAGCTATTTACTATTTACCAAATTATTTCTGCGGATTTATTTCAGCTAACTTTATGTAGTACGGTAGAAACCCATTACACATTCCTACCTGAATAATATCATCAGCTCCTGCAGTAGCTGCTTTAGATCTGAGTTCTTCAATTTCTTTCTCCAGTTCTTAAAATGTAAAGAGATTTCACAGTATGAATTGATGCTGCATCACAGTAGCAAACTTCTAGTAAATCCTGTGCCTCACAACACTTGTACTCAAATCAGAGATGTCTTTACTTCATTAATTTTAGTTTGTTCCTGAGTAATAGACAGGACTACCGGAAAGAGAACAAATATTCAGTACTTCTCCAGTCCTGACATCAAGCATGGTTTCCTGAGGAAGCAAAACTTCCTTGCTTGGATAGAGGGACAACAGATAGAAATTCTTTTGATGATCATCCTACCTTCTATTTCACGGTCAATTTAAATCAGAGGAAAGATACTCAGTTTCTACTGGTTCTCTAAAAATAGGCAGCAAGCAGAAGAACAAGATCTTATGAATAACCACACTGAGGAAAAGCCTGGTATAGCCCATCCCTATATCCTTATTGTTTCAGTGGGCAGCTATCAGCAGTCAGCATAATTGTCATTCTAACCAAGGGGAAGTGACACCAGACCAAGTAGTGGGCCACTGGAGGAAAAGGGACAGCAGAGTGGAGAAGGACAGCACATGAGAGCACAGATTTCCACATAGTTTTAGTTGTTAAGCATAAAATTTTGTTTAGTATATTTTACAATTTCTTGTTAAAGCAACAAATGATCAAATATAAAGTAGCAAACTATCTTAAAGCAGCCACTGTACTCTACAACAGTACTACTTATGCAAAAAAATATCAGACATTCCTCCTCCCATCTGCTTCCTGAAAAGCAACTTGCACCAATACGTGGAAAAGATAATGACAAATCCCACTTCAACTTTTACACAAGCTACACTGTTCAATCATGCCATACTGTCAGACCAAAATTAATTTAATACCTGGCAAAAGCAATACTTCTTTTCTTCTCTTTCTTAATCAAATTACTTCAGTCCTTATCCTCCCCCCATAAATAGCAGAGCTGAAGTATTTTTGCCTAGAATTTTTATCTACCTATCAAAAACACATAGTGATATGTGAAAAGGTCAGGTAGTGCCAAGTATTAAGGCAGAAATTGCTCTTTCCAGCAAGATACCTTCACATCTTGACTTCACTTTCTGTATAAGCATCATCTGCTTTTTTGCAAACTTGATGAGGTCCTCTTTGGGCAATGTGTCCAGCTGTAAAAAAAGTATGTATCAGAGAAACCAGTTTCCTCTAACCCAGAGGGAAAGAGAAACAAGGCATTTTAGCACCTGACTTGCATGAAACTGAACTTTAGGACAAGAAACTCTTACCATACATTTGCAAGAGGAATAACTTTTCAAAGAAGAGTAACAGTCCAAGTTACTGATGTTCTGTTATCCAATTCTGTTATTTCAAGTACAGTAACAGAAACTACTCCTCACTCTGTACTTTTCTGAAAAAATTCTGGAGCACACAACTGGGCAGCATCAGTTAGGAAAACTCAGTTAGGAAGGATTACAATTCAGTAATACAATTTGAACAATATTTTGAAAATAGCATGCTGACCTAACAATGTCATTGTTT
Source organism: Picathartes gymnocephalus (assembly GCA_013390045.1). Lineage (NCBI taxonomy): Eukaryota > Metazoa > Chordata > Aves > Passeriformes > Picathartidae > Picathartes > Picathartes gymnocephalus. The sequence goes on along the minus strand of WEKY01002973.1, from coordinate 54,265 downwards.
AAATTTACTTCCAACGTATGCAAAGATGTCTTTGTGTTCATTATGAACCAGACTGTTGCCAAAACTGGATGCTATTAATAATTTATCAAATATAACAGGAAGTGAACATACCAAAAAGATTTTTTTCCTCATGGTTTCCAAAACACTTTATCTTGATGTTTACAAGTTAATTTTTCCTGTCTAGAAGAAATGTTAAAAATATCTTTGTCTTCCTATTAGTCACAGCTTGCATGCTAAGCTGTAACCCTTGCAACTACTGCAATCTAAATAAATTAGGTTTCTGAGGACTGATTACCTTTGATTTGCCTGATCCTGGTGTGCCAGAAGATGCCACCATCTCCTGCCCAGCATCTTGAACCTATAACAAAATAAAGTACAATCTGCAGTAACTAACTTTTCAGTGTAAGACTACCAAGGGAACTAACTGAAAGTCTTCAAACACTGAGACTAACTGAATATAGTGAGAGCACAAGAAAAAAATTAAAATAAAATTTTAAAACAACATGTATTTGTAGGATTAGTCAGAAGCATAACAGAAAAAGATGTACTGTGTTTATTAGAACAGCAGAATAGAAAGCTCCCGATGTTCAAACCAGTATGATCTTATGATTCCATTACTGAATTGACATGAAGAGCTGATACGGTATGGCAAATTAATTTTATATACCAGCAGTCTCAAAAGCATGAATCACCATCTTGTTCTCAAAAGAGCCATTATAAAAAAAAAAACAAGAACAAAAGAAAAAGAAAACTTGTAGAGGAGTAGCAGTTAAATAAAACCTTGGGAACTTTTGAATCACATAAACTCCTAATCTTTTTTTGTTTCTTCCTTAAACACATGGGTTTATCACTACAATTGTTAGCCTATCAAATATATTCCAAAAGACTCAGCAAAGTCAGGGATCCTTTGGACAAATTATAAGCCCCTTCTTCTTCTTTTTTAAACATAGTACCTCCCACTAGGATTGCTGGCCTGACAAACATATCTGAAAAGGCTCTGCAAATCCTGAGCTCCCTATTCCTAACATATATGCAAAATGCCTTCTACTGTAAAATTCCACAGATCTAATCTGGGAGACTGTTACTTTACAGTGGTTTATATGGGATATGCTTACGTATAATCAGGAACACACAGAAACTTATGCAGCCACGATACTGCAAAAGAAAACACACTTCCAATGTATTAGGAGTAGTATTTCCAAGCCTTGACCTTTACCCTGCTTTTTTCTTCATACTATCATAGGTGCATGGTATAAAAGTGAAAAGGTGTATATATAAATACTTGTATTTTTGTATTTCTAGATGTTTGTGCATGTGTATATGTATGTATACACACATACTTTCACCTATATTTTGCTACTCTCTTCATTCTGCCAAAAAAATCAAAACCCTTATAGGAGAAACTAAGGAAAAACCAAACTGGATCTGAACACTATGAGAATGGACAATCACTAATTATTTAGAGAGAATAGGTGATACAGACAATAAAAAGCATCAGCTTCAGAAATATGAGTTCAAGTACAGACCAAGGACAAAGGCAGTTATAGTTACCTATATAACACATAGGCTAAGTGTTTGGTTTTTTTTTAAGATGGCAAAAGCAAACTTATTAGAAAATAATATGCCAGTACAGCACTAGGGGAAAAAAAAGCTATACAGTTTAAGCTTCAGATTTTCTTGGCATGTAGAACTTTGTCTACATTTACACTCCTAATATTTTAGCAGTTGGACAGCATAATGGATTATAACAGAAAATGACAGCTCACCACTCTCCATACTACAGCAAAGTCAGATGAATTTTCTTCTCATACTACTTTTACTCCTTTAAGCTAATACATACAGAGGCAGAACCACATATTGTGTAAAACAATGCATCCAGTTTTGATGTTCTGGTAACAGGAGCCAGAAGCAGCTCATGTAGAGGGCTTCACTCACTTGAGTTGGAAGAAAAACAAGGAAGATAAGCCACCAAAAAACCGTGAACTTTTCATTGATTAGGTGCATCCAAGCTAGGAGCCAGGACACACTAAGTATGCTTTTAAGCCCAACACAATCCTGCATGATTTCTAGCCCACCGTTCTAAAGTCAGGATGCTTCCTCCATAGTGTGTATGTGTATATATATATATACACACATACATTCATTCTTTTTTTAGATTTTATTTCAAGCCTACTTTACTCCCCTGCGCTAAGGGGTTTCCATGCCATACTTCAAGATGTTCTATGTATTTTAACTTCTGTCTATCCCTCACTTTTGCAATAGATTTACATACTCTTAGAAAGCCTAACCAATGCATAAATGCAATATATTAGCCTTTGCTGTGAACTGTGGCAGTAACGACTATCACGAACACCAATTTTCTGAGCAGTGTCCAACTACTAGACATCACCAACTCTAAGTGTACCAAGTCACATCAAAATGCATTTTGAATTGTGATTGCTTCAACGACAGTGGCATTGAACCTCTATTAGAATGTGGCATGTGAGCAGCACAGACACTATGAGCAGAGCTAATTTAATGTGTGAACTTAAAACTCTTCAATTTTGCCTTTGAATTTGCCTTGGTGTTTATGAAAGCTACACTAGATACAGACACTTCAGTGGTTTTATTTGATTGTGTTGGTAGGTGTTTCACAGCTGACGTACTGCTAACACATCGGGTCACCTCAGCGGAAAAGGAACCCTTGTTCGCCCGTGGGTGCTTTCACACAGTAACCACTCGGCGCCCTGGCCGTGTGTTACCCGAGGGTCACTCCCCTCGAGTCAGCACCGCCTGCTCCTCACAGCCCGTGCCAACAGGGCGATGTCCCCACCTTCTAAACAGGAGGGGCACTAAACAACCCCCTTGTAGCCCGCACCGGCGCTCGCATTTCCGCGGGGCAGAGTCAGCGGCAGGGCCCCCCCTTCCCACCCCCGGCCCGCAGCCCCC
>WEKY01002973.1:39701-51259 GCA_013390045.1 Picathartes gymnocephalus | reverse complement strand
CCCCCGGCCCGCAGCCCCCGGCCTCCCTCACAGCTGCCGCCCGTCGGGGCTGCAGGGCGGCGGCGAAGGGCGCCCAGTGGCCCCCGGGCTTTTCCGCCCCTCACCGCGGGAAAGGAATGCATGGAACCCGCGGAGTGGGAGGGGCTGGTCCGTACCCTCCCCGGCCCCCCGTGCTGCACGCCAAGGTCACGCACCGCCCCTCCCCACCTGCCCCAGCTGCGGTGCCCCCGAGGGCTCTGCGGCCCCTGCCCCCCCGCCGCGCCGCCCGCCGGGTTACCTCCATGGCGGGGCCGACCGGCTGCAGGGGCGGGGAGATCGCGGTGCCGCAGCCGCTGCCAGCGCCGCTACATCCTCCCCGAGCCGCTTCCGCCTCCGTCATCCCGGCACGCCGGGCTCGCCGGGCTCGGCTTGTCCGTCACCGAGCGCCGCCCCGGGGGACGGGCGGGGCTGAGCCCAGGGCCCGCTGCCGCGGCGAGAGGGCCATCTGGAACGGGGAGGGGTGGGTGACTCTGCCGACCTCGTGTTCTCCGCCTTATAAAAACGGGAAAGGGGAAGGGGTACGGCTGCAACACGGTTGCACCCCGCTGTTCCGTGTTACTGAAGGGCTCTTGAGGGCAACGCGATGCTGCTGTAGTGTCTCACTGCCACCATAAGGAGAGCATGAGGTAAAGAGAAACGTGCTCAGGCAGAAACTTAGCGATTTAAGACCCTGTTTTTAATACCTTGATGGAAACACAAAGTGATTAAATTATTTATCAAATAAACGCGGCGGGTGCCAATAGGATGGTGCCAAACTTTTCATCAGTGCCCAGCGACAGGACAAGGAGCAATGGCCTTAAACAAAACCACTGAAGGTTTCACCCCAACATGAGGAAGAACTTCTTTACATTGAGGATGGCAGAGCACTGAAACAGGCTGCCCAGGAGGCTCGTGGAGTCTCCGTTTGGAGACATTCAAACCTCAAATGGATGCATTTCTTTATCACCTGCTCTAGGTGACCCTGCCTTGACAGGGGGATTGGATGAAATGATCCCCAGAGATCCCTTCCAACCTTAACAATTCCATGATTCCGTAAATTCAAAAACGAGTGTGAAGGACTACCAGAGCAAATAGCAGAACCTAGGTATTATGGCTTGTAATGTGTTTTTATGCCTGTTTGAGGGGAGCAATGCCTACTTTAAAGGGCACACATTTTTCATTGTAACCATGCATGCACGTCAGTAGTGCCTGAATAATTTTTCACATTTCATGATAAGTAATTGATTTTTAATGAAAAGTTGCCTGGAAAAAACAGTTCGGGCATATTATTCTGTTTATGGTTCACTGGGTGAATACTGAATATCATCAAATTAATTATAATGCCATGAGAGAATATATATTTTAATAAAAAGAGTCATGTTAGTTGAGATGCTCGTATCGGAAGAATAATTGGATTTTTCCAAGTCTGCTTACTGTCACTCTTCTCGTAAAATTCAAATGGCAAATAGTGACAAAAAGCAGAAAGGTTCTTCACGTGTACCTATGAAAGCGTTTCTTTTCCTCCCCCCGCAATGCATTCACTGTCCGTTATAGATACTCGTATATATTTATTTATCCAGGTACACAACTGTATCAGGAGCATATGGTTCCATGCTCACAGAGGTTGCTGGCAAGGAACAGATGTCCCTAACCAAACAGCATCAAGGTGTTGTTTCTTCATTGCTTCTATTACTATACTTTTTAAGAGCCTCGGAGGGCATAAACCAGTTCCTTTCTTCTTCCTTCCTTCCTTTCTTTCCCCTTTTGCACTGGGATCCTCTGAACTGTTACCTATGCCTGTGCTGCTGTGATCTAACATGAGGATTTCACAAATTTCAATAAGAGTCTTTCGAGATGGAATCCTTCCAAACCCATTCCATAGCAAAAGCTCTTCACCCCAAACTGTGCTATACTGCACAGCTCTGTGCTTTGAGCCTCCAATTGAATCGGGATGTTTGGGAAGAACACTATAGGAAACTAACCTTCTCTTTTGGAAAACCACAGAGAAAACAATGTTTCATGCAAATTTGTTTCTTCTGCCTGTCTTCAGACAATATGTATTATGTACCAACTCTTGGGTCATCTCATGATTTAGCCTACAAGGGAATTGATTTTGGAGCTCATCCAAGGCAGACACAAAAGAGTTTTCAGAGGTGTTAGTACTGAACACAATGAACTACTGGCTCACTCATTGCAGGCTTTCTGAAGCTCATTCTGGCTAGGGACCACTCAGCCCCCCTCCCTGAGGTCCATGTTCCTATGAGACAGGTATTTGGTGGAGACAGGCCAAATCTCCCCTCCCACCATCCTCCATTTTATGCAACAGAATTTAGGTACATTGTACATTTGAGCTTGTCTTAACAGTCTTTCATTCTGGTCCTGAATTGCAACAGCACTTGCGGAGGATCCTGGTTAGGGAACGTTAGAAGAATTTTAAAAAGTTTCTAGAATAACTAAAAGAAAAAGATTGAGGATTTTGACTGTTGCTTGTTTCAGTTTCTTACAATAAAGTGAAAGTTGCTCTAATTTTGAGGGGAAAAATGTTGATTTGTACCTGCAATAATCTGATACACTTTTCTTAAACAATTTATGAATTGTATCTTACCTACCTAGAAGGAGACAGTAAGCTGATACATAATAATGAGTGCAGCTAATTTGAGACAAGATAAGTGAGAAAAACAAGAATAATTTACATAGTCCATATATCCCATGATTTTATTATCTTTGTAAAAGATAATTTATTCATCTTATTAAATAGCATTGTCTATGTAAAACAAGATTGCCAAGAGATTTATGAGATGTGTTGGGGCAGAGCATAACGAATTTTCAATCCTGCTTTCATTGAGAAGCCAAATCCCACAGGATTGTAATTAGCCCTTACATCAAGGCAGGGTACAAATGCTTGTTCACTATCATTGTAATTATTAGACCTGCAAGAATTTTCTGAAGAGCACAGAATGAGAAAATGCCTGTAATTTTACTACTGAGGAATGTGTTTTCAGCATAAAGGAGTGGATGCTTTAAATACTTGCCACTGTAGAATCTGTCTTCGTAGCAAGTTCTGATGATTGCAGACTCTTAATTGTGACCCATGCCAGGCCAGTCAGAGTTCTTGCTTTGAGCTGCTTCTATGCCTTTTTTACATGCCAGGTTAACATAAAGGAAAACAGCATATGAATTTACAGTATGTTAGCTATTCTCCTCTGTTTGGAAACTTGAAGTACACCCCTGTCCTGTGCAGATGAACTGCAAATTATTTATCTGACTATGGCCATTTTATGGGGTTGCGTTGAGGTTCAGTAGGTTGCCACAGGAGTGGCATGATACAGTGAAAAAAGAGTTACTTATCTCAGTACCATTTTGTATGTGAAGGATTTGGTTAGGTGTTAAAAAAATAGACTGTATATATAGTCCTTAATTCTGGTCTTAAACTGCAATAGGAAACAGAGGTGTGTAGTTTGGTGTTCTCACCAGCTAAGGCCAACAAGCCTGTTGACAGATTAGTGTAAAGCTCACAGAAGGAACTATTTTGTTTTCATGCCTGGGGTGAGGTCTGGCTACAAAAGTCTGTTAACAGTCTAAAAGATTGCTAAGTGAACATGAAGAACCTTTAATTGCACACAGAGATTGTAGCAAATGTAGCTGAGTGAGTGTTATTGGTACAATAACAAATTACTGTGAATCAAAACGCCCAATTTTAACAAATAAAAAAGAAAATTAATTAACTTTTAGGTGCCCGACCTAAGGTTCTACCTGTACTTGCATTGCCTGTACCAGAGCAGGACCCACTGCAGCTTGCTTTTGACATGATTCTTCTGTCTCCACAGTCATGGTAGATGGATATAGTTCTACTGTGAGCATTCAGACAGTTCAGAAGACAGTCTGAGCTCACACAGCTGATAGATACCAACTGCCCTTGCAGCAGGCTATGCCAAAGCCTTTCTGCAAAACAAACGATGAGTAATTTGCCTCTTTGACATTAACCACGGGATGCTGCTGAACGACAACTTTCGTGATCTACCTACACAGTCCTTGGTCTGGAGGGCAGGCAGAGCCTTGTTATCCAGCCTAAGCCCATTACTTTCAGTCTGGCAGCACAATTTGGTTGCATCTTAGAAGTATGAAGGGCTTAACTCTCACTCTTAATGTGCCTCTAGGCTCACCTACAGCCTACACTCAGACAGACCTTGCAGCATTCATTGAGGATGTGAGGAAAATGAAAGCTTCAGGCTTAAAGTATGTTAATGCACTTCAGAAAAATGCCAGAATTAATAATTAACCTTGTTGTAAAGATAACACTCTCTGTGAACATGTTGACATAAACCATTATTAAAAACTTACACAAGTTTAATTTGTCCTATCCATATCCTATATGGATAGGACAAATTAAATAAAATCTTCCTCTGCATGGTCTGTGTTCCTAACAGAGAGAAACAGAGACTTTCAGTTCAAGTATGAAGCAGATCATCTACAGTTAGATTAGTGGAAAGGAAAGCAATGTCCTTCTGAATGCTAGCTAGGGAGATGTAACATCTCCCTTCTCTCTTTCTTTCTTTAATTTTTTTGAAGCTCTGTGATTCTTTCATTTTCTTTCACAAATGGTTGCATTCTATGTGAAAGTAAAATGTCTCCCCTAGCTGCTATTGACAGCCAAGCTCAGGGGGGATTATGACTACTCTAGGATTAATACAGTAGTGTCCTTTAACCAGTCTGTATCGAAGCAGGAATCTTCAGTCATTCCCATGGGAGGATTTGTTTTGGTAGTTGTTAATGCAGAGCTACAAAACAGAACCACGGGAACAGTTGACTTATATTAATCAACACTGATCTTGAAACATTTTTTAGAGATGAATAACAAAGTTTCTCTGCTATGAAAACCCAGCAGGTGCACTCTCCTCTAAAAGGAGAAACAAGCAGCACTGAAGAAGTTGCTGTGGGATTACATTAGCTAAACTGACACAGGTCCTTGTTAAGCTGACATTGAAGATGTGGCACCTGAGAAGGTTAGTAAAACTGTGCATCTAGATAGCTGGATGAAAATAAAGCACGGATGTATAGTCAGGACTTATGTCTAATATAGTTCTGTGCAGTTTTATCTCCACAGTAAACAGAATCACGTGTTTGCATCAGAAGTGTGACAATACTTTAAATTATTTGAAATAAATCAGCTGAACACATACAATCTCCTTCTGCAGGTGCTCATTGATTTACAGTATCTTATGTAAAAATGTATTAAATCTCTTACCAACTTTTGTTGGTATTAATAAAAAACTCCATATACAAACACATCATTTAAGGCTCTTCTGTACATAACAACCAACAGACCTAAAGATATGGAACTTAAAGGCACTTTAGATGAGGGCATTCTCCAGTCATCTTCCTAGAAACATATGCACATCTCTATTGAACTACAGTCAAAATAGATACCAAACCATGGGAAGAATCTAGGTCCATTGGGGGATGCATACAGCCCATTAACCTTTCTCCCAAATTTTCTTCATAAGTACAGGTCAAATAGTTTTCACTGGTAATTATAAACTATTCCCTGTAGTTTTACACTTGTAAAATTATGAACATTTTGCAAATCATGGTTGAATCCATAAGTTGATCTCTCAGGTGTGGTGGCTTGAGAAGGCATAAAAAGCAAAAAATCCCCACTATTCTATCCTCCTGCCAGCTATATTTTGCCAAAGTAATTAACATTTCTGTCTTTGAATGTATAGAAGGATAATATCAATAGCATAAGAAAAGCTGATTTTTATGTAGCCACAGATCAAGTGTTTGTTTCTCCCCTTTTTTATTCTAGCACTGCAGTCTGACCTGTGACACTTTTTATCTGTTGTTCAGAGCAGCTGAATTGCAGCTGGATGGAAAGTTACCTAAGGAGGTAAGCGCAAAGGTGACTTTCCCAATGTGATATGACTTCCTTATTATATGGTGCCTCTATCATTGCAGTTGCTGTGCAACTCCCTTTTCAAATCAGTCTTCAGCCACTGTCAGTATTTTGCTTTTCTGACAGTTTGGAGATTTCAAGGGAGAAGCAAAAAGGTCACCTGTGTGACCTTCTGTACAGCACTGCTTATAAAATGTCACCAGGCTACTGAGTTAAGCATGTTTTCCATTTACTGATACCACTTGTGGCACTGAATGAGGATTAGATTGACAAACTGTGCTGATTCATGTGATTTCATAGAGCGACCCAAGAGAGTGGAAATACCTGAGAGAGCAGGCAACACCTTTTCCTCCTAGCAGTGAGACAGTAAAGCATGTTAATCATAAACACAAACCAAAGAAGTAGCAGAAAGCTCCTCAAGCCAGTATTTAGCTTTGCTGTGATGAACAGCAGTGCCTGTGACAGATAATTTTTTCTCAGGTAGTCATTTTACTGAGACATCCTTTGTTTGTGGGCAGGAACCTGTCGACCTGAAGTCTTTAAAAAAAATAAGAAATTACACTAATGTAGTAAATACATGCTTCCAGTTTCAGTGATTCCTGCATTTTTGGGGAAAACTCAGTGGGTGAGGAGAATGTAACTCCTACATTTAAGAGGCAACTTTTTGTTTGTTTTCAAATTGATGGAAGGTATTGCTGCCCTTTATGACTGCATTCACTTTAGATGTGTACTGCCCTTTATGACTGGATTCATTTTATATGTGTGGATTAAAGAGGTAGCCTGAAAAGAACTTTGCATTTGACAGCTGCTCATATTGTTACAGCTTTTTAACTTACTTTTAACTCTCCACAAGCTAAAGAGAAAATATCCCCAGCAACCATTTTTTGGTATTAAACTAGATGAAACTAGACCAAATGAGACTAAGACATTATTTTCCTTTAGCTGCTCAACAGCATTTATTATGTCCAGCTTAAAATGAGAGAAAATGAAATTTATTCTACTTTGTGCACTTCTGTTCCTCTCTTTATACTTGACCACCTTTGAATTTGTTTATTGTTATTTATTGATTAATATTCGTACAACCTGTTGCACTCTTTTAACACCTTTTTTCCTGTTGGTTCCTAGTTTCTGTTAGTTTGATTTGAAAATGCCAGCAATATCAACTGCAGTTTTAGAAAGATCAAAATCCACAGCGTGTCTGAAATATTTTTGTTAATGTTGAAAGTTACTGAGGGTGACTGAGAAGTGTCCAGTGGAATTATTTTCTTGAGGGAGACTTAAGCTTTGGCATAATTTGGGCACTGTCCCAACAATGAAAAAGCAGTGATGTGTGAAAGAGAGATCTTGGAATCTTAGGGACTCTGGCATTCTGTGAAGGAAAAGCAAAATATGTAACATGGAAAAGGCTGAAGATCATTAATTTCCATTGCAAGTAATTACAATTCCATGCGAAAAACAAGAGAGGTATCAGACATTTTCTTCTTATAATCTTCATCAAATTTCTCATTCTGTGCCACAGTGAAATGATTCTTCCAGTCGGCAACAGTCCCTAAGAAATGGCAAAGCAAAAAGAAAAGAGAAAAGATTAATTTACCAGTATTTCCTGAAGCTCATTATCCACAACTTATCAGATACTTGTACTTGGATGCTTGTTTCAAAACAGAATGACAACCGGACAGAGTTGATGTCAGTAACAAACCTCAGTACCTTTTCTCATGAATGGGGAAACAGAGTGATCCATTATTCCCTGAAAGTCTCTAGTGTAGTTTGCCATGGGGTTTTCCTTCATTACCTCAAATGAGGTACTATGGGCTATTTTGTTTAGAACCTCCTGACTCAGATCCTTTTCCAGGAACTTTGCAATCTTCTGAATTTCTCGCTTTGGATTCTGCAGAGGCAATTACATGGGATAAGGTACAGATTTAGGAAAAGCAAAGAAATCAAACATCGTATGAGAGCTGCAATTCTCAGACAGAGAAGATCAGGTTATGTAAGGTTTACTAATACAGCTGGCATTATAATACAAAACTGCTGCTTGTAGTTAGTATCTGCTAGACTTAGAGATTTCAGAGCTCTATAAACATGTGTTCAGCCTTTTACCTCCTTCATATCTTCATAGAAGAGATAGAGAATATGGTGCTTGTCTTTTGCCTTCCACCATCCTTTTACGTGGTCATACCAGGAACCCCAGAGGACTGAAAAAGAAGTGACATCAGCAGCAGCTATAAATGCTCCAACCGTCTTTAACACGTGTGGCACTCATGTTTCCCTCTTAAGCAGTACCTGTGAATTTCCAAGCAGGTTTTGAATCCCTGTGGCAATGAAAATAAGCACTGCTGTGCTCTGAGCTTATTACAGCATTTTTGCTATTAATCCCTCAGGTCTGTGGATGCTCAGAGCAGGATTCATGTGTGACTTTGGAGGGCAACAAATGCAGGTGCATTGTAGTCAATGGAAACACACATTTCCAGTATTCATTTGATCAGCTGGACAAGGCTTGTCTTTGTTGGCCCTGCTTTGAGCAGGGCAGGGTTTGGGACCGAATGGGCAAGAAAAGTCCATTCCAAATTGCATTATTCTATGATTCTACCTGGTTTTAATATTTGCTATGCTATCAGAAGTGCTTGCTTCTCTCCAGCAAGTGTCAAAATGATTAGCTAAGACAGAGGTAGATATGTTCTAGATGTCTGCGCTGGGACAGATGGCTCCCAAGCTGATCTGGTCAAACGCAAGACATAAGGTCTCCTTTGGACATGAGACTCTCATGCTGGTCCAGACAGCGGTATTTCTAGGCCTACATGGTGGCAAAAATATTAATGAGCTAAGAAAGCTTTAATGACCCAAACTGTAAATTGCTACCCACTTGACCAGGTTTTGTTTCTTGGATATCCTGCGATATCAGCACCTCTTTTAGAAAGGGAAGAATGAGCTTCTGGGGTTGCCTGCCCTTAGTTAGATAACTGTCTTTGTTCAGATGCCTGATTTTCAGATACATTACTTTAGGTACAAGGACTGCCTTATCTCAAATTCACATTGCACTTTTCTAACAAAATTAACCCTCCACTTCTTTTTTAAATTTCTAATTTTATCAAGTTAGAGTAAAACTAATTAAACCATTGTTCCTTTTCTACTGGCTTCTTTTAATCTCAGAAAGAAGAGATTAAGCCTGAAAATTGCCATATATGTTTTAGAATTATAGCAGAATAAATAGTAGTGTTGTTTTTTTTTTTTTTCCTTAAAATGGGAGCATAAGGATAGATTTAATCCTTTAGATAATATTAAAAACCTGTGAATTAAGAAAAACTATGCCTGAAACACCCTCAGCAGATATCCTTCCACAGTGTCTGCACTGGATTTCAAGCCATAACTGAAATTAATAAATCAATGCCATACATTGTTAAAATGATCAAAATCTCTTGTGCAACTGATTGCAGTTAATCACCTTTTCCATCCATGAATTTCTCCACAAACTCCTCCCAGGTTCCTGGATCAGGCAATGCTTTATTCATTCTGTGGAAATGGTAGTATGACACCAGGTTGTCTTTTGCATTTCTTGCCACGTAGATGATCTTTATTGATATGAAAACAGGGAGATAAAGAAATAAACTCACACATACGAATGTAGATATTGAGCATCTCCTGGAGCTGTCTCTTGGAGCCTGCTGGTGGAGGTTTAAGAGGTTTTGTTTTGAAGCTGTCATTTTCCAAAATCCAGCTCAGGTAACTTAGTCATGACTTTGGATTTGCACAGACTTTGCACATTAAAGGGAAAATATTTTTGGAGACCTTTTGGTTTCCCCGAGATTCTGGAAAATGTATTCTGCCCTGGTTCATGTAGCTTTCTTTGCCTGTGGAATAGAGTAGGCCTCTTCAGCCTTACCTTAGAGTTTTGTTCCCAGAAGGATGGAGGCAGCAGCTGCACAGGCAGATGAGTTTTCATTGTTCGTGGAGATGGCATGGCTTCAGCTAACTCCAAACCTGTGGGATGTTTAGTTATGAGGTGTGAGTTGTCCTCTAAATTGCACTAGCACTTCTTTCCTGTGCTCATACATGTGATTGTGACTGTAACTTTTCAGCCGTTCACCTTGCATTGATCATTCATCTCCAAAGCACTTACATAGCAGTGTAATATATACAACATTACATAAGCATCTTCAATGTTTCTAGAGAAAATTTGACCTAAGTATTTGTGTGGAAAAGGGGCAACACTGATTTATATCTTCTTGCTTTCTTGGGCTCATACCTAGCCCCTGCTCTCCAGGGGATAATGATGAACACTGATTTATGTTTATCCCACCAAACCTTTACCTTTGCAGTACTTAGTGATCTCCTTCCACCTGACAGGTAAGAAAATTTTGTTTCTTTCTAGGATACAAGAATGTGACTGACTGAGTAGACTTTGTGGAGAGCACATAAAGAAAAACTAGGAGAATGACTGGATTTTCAGGAGCTATGGATATATGGGACTACTTGGGAATATCTGGTGATATTTGGATGTGTGTTCTCTCCTCCTCTCTATCTTTTAAACTTCTATCACGACCTCCATAATTCTTTCCCTGTCATCATCTATCTTCCTCTGTCATCTATCATTTTTTTTTGTCTCTCTGTGTGTCAACACAGTCTATCTTAGAAGAGAAAGAGTAGCACTTCTGCAGAGCTAGTCAAGCTTTTTAGCTTCAAACGTGAGAGTTGGACTTAACGATTTGTGAGGAAATGGAGTCCTTGCTGGGGGAGACTTTTGTAAGAAACTGCAAACCAGTGAAGCCTGCTGGTTGCCTGAATATTCCATAGCTTGTTGAGATGACTAGACCCCAGAACTGAGCAGCAGTTACTTGAAACAGTAGCAAAATAACTGAAAACATTATCCACCTTTTGGAAATATGTCCATGACATAGCTTTCCCTTCCATACAGCCTGTAATCACAGAATGGCATTCAATTGCCCCCACATGTTGCCATTTTACACATATCTGCTGTTGGTTTAGGTACTGTGGAGTATCAAACACTGCTTTAGATACCAATCCAAAACATCTTCAGTAGCACCTAAAGCTATCACATCTGCCAGCCTTGCAGCACCTTGAGTAGCACTAGATGTTTATGTTAAAGCATCTGAACTGGTCTTTAGTAGCCGAAATGGTGCTTAGTTCAAGAACAAAGCAAGTGGGACCTTTTCCAGGAAACTTGTGGCATCAGCACTGTGTGCTTGTTGTGCTTCGTTTTATCTAAAATACCAATAAAATTCACCTGAGTAACGTGCAGATGGAGGCTCTGCAATAAACCACTCGATGAAAGGGTGGCGTTTGTAAGTAGTCTCACGTTTACACTTCTCAGTATCTCCATTTTGTTGAACCATATCCACTATCTCCTGTGTCCATGTGGTACCTGAAAATGTCAAGAGTTTAGATGTTTCCCTCCAGGATAGTCAAGAGTTTCTTCTACGAGGGAACTGAAAGCCAGAAGGATGGACTCTGTGCTAACATGGGAAAGAATAGTATAGAAAAGAGACAAAATGGAAAGAGAGTATAATAGAGGCAAAATGCTCTCAGGTTTTACAAAACTCATGGTGGGTTTTTTTGTCAAAAACATTTTTCCCCTACTGACAAAAAAAAAAAAAAAAAAAAAAAGAGAGAGAGAGAAAAAAAGGAAAGC
>WEKY01002973.1:2842-39662 GCA_013390045.1 Picathartes gymnocephalus | reverse complement strand
AGAGAGAGAGAGAGAGAAAAAGGAAAGTCCTAAAATTGTTGCTAATTCAAATAATTATTCTCCCATATTTATTCCTTAATCTCCAAAACAGTACATGTTTTTATTCATAGAAAATTAATATTGATCCTGTTATTTGTGGTTTTCCTGTGTAGTAAGTAGAAAGAGTCTGATGAAGAAAACTATTGCCATTCACTGAGGAAAATGCCAGAATGCTTATATTGATAGTGGTATTTTATTTTATTGGCCAAAATTATTAAACAAATTTGGTTATTTTAAAGAATTAATCAATTTTCAGAAATCACTACTAGTTTGCACAACAAATCATTCCCCAAATGTATAATATGTTCTATAGTCATAGAGTCAGTTTCTATTATTTTTTAGTAATTATCACCTCTTTGTAGGCCTTGTTAAATCACTACATATTGATGTGTCACCATTAATATAAATGTATATTAATTAAAGGAAACAATTATAGGTCGTTAGACTTTGGCCATTTGTACTTCAGTAGTTACAGATGGTTGTTTCATCTGCCAAAGGAGTCAGGAGTTACCAGTCACAGCTGAGACAGCTTCATGTCTTTAAGATATGTCTAGTTTGGAGTTAAACAAATATCAGTCAGAATAGAAAAACATAGATCTCAATCCCAACAATAAGCACTGTGCCAAACCTTTTGATTCTGTTTCCTACCCACACCAACCTGCTTTTGCATAGGTTGCGATGAGCACATCGTCAGGCCTGGCTTTGAACTTCCACACTTGGTCCCAAATGCTGCTGATTGGTTGTGTGAGGGGAACGCCTTCCACTTCACATAACTCAGATCGAATCACTGTCTCTTTCAGACTCAAATCTTTCATTTTATCCATGGTCAATGAGCACTGCATGAAGAAAGGCTTGGAATTAACATGGCTGCTCTGAAAAAAAATCTGAATTTGCTTATCTTGAGGTCTCTCTTATTGACTAAATTCCATGTCCTCTGGTTTCTTTGGCCATGATTTGGCCTATTTGGATCCATATATAGACTCCTTAAAGCTGGATCTCATTTTCAGAAATGCTTGGTGTATTGCTAGTGGTAGTTCTCTGTGTCTCTACAAATCATTCTGTTTATTCAGATACAAAAAGGGAAAAAGGTCATTATTGTCATATCAAACACATTTATGTAAAATTCTGATGGTTGGTATGAGGCCTTCTAAAGGCAAGAAAAAGTAATCAGAGGTGTGATTCAAAAGAAGGCAGAGAAAAAAAAGCTGGGAATGAAATCCGCATACAGGACCCAACCCTTCCTCTGTGAAGAAAATAAACAGAAACGCCTGCTAACACCCTTTGTGCCTTATACTCACAAAAGTATTTGCAGACCTTTTCTGTGTTTTGTTCCTGGATCTTTTCACTCTTGGAGCTCTTTGCTGTATTTTGAAATATGTTGCACATAAATAACCTGAACTAGATTGATCATTAACTAAAGATTGTTAGACTTTAATTATGTAAATCAATCTGTTTTACAATAACTAGTTATTGATTTCTAGATTTCTCCCAAGGAGACCTCTTAGGCGTAACTTTCAGAGCTCCAGAGTGTGGTCAGAGGAAATCTCTGCCTAAGGGGAGGCTATAGAAATAATCTCAATTAAAAATACCAGCCAGGACAAATGACACTTCAGTCCCAACAGCAAACATTTCTAGAATAATTTCTTTAGTTTTCTTGTTTACTCACAGCAATTTCATGCAGATTCAGTTGAGCAGAGTGAGATGTTAGATTGGTAGCTTGGCAGTGACTCAAGAAATTTAAAAAAAGAAGAAAAAAAGAGACTTGACAGAGAATTTTTCCTTCGTAAATGTCTTCAGTCCTTGGCTGTACTGATAACTACGCAGGCACCTAAGTCTTCAGTCACTAATAGGTTGAAAACTTTTGTGGGTGGAGATTCAGTTCTTCCTGTCAGTGTGAGGAGAGTAAATAAGGAAGTGCAGCAGCAGCCAACAGCTGAACATTTTTTCTGGCCTGGTTTACAAAATCCTTTCTAATCTGTGGAAGAAAATTCTCATCTAAAGAGTGATTCTTTACTGGCAGCAACATAAAATGTCAGTCAATAGCTCCAGCAAGGTTATTTTAATTTTTCTCCGTCCTTGTCAGCAGTCTTGGAATAATTAATTTTCTTCCTAATATCTAAACTAAATTGCAAAGATCCCGTGTTTGCAGGTAAAGGAAAAAATATCCCAAAAATTTTATCCTCTGCCTCTGTGGTAGTTTGAAATACTACCTATCAGCAGGTGATCCAGTGACTTCTCTGGAAGTAGGGCTTCAGCCCACAGGTGTTTGATGTATGTAAGCCTACTGCACTTATTAGCACTATGAGGCTGCTATGGGCAAAATTGACTCTATCTTGTGGATGGGGCATCCCCAGTTTCTCTGGGCAACCTGTTCCACTGTCTCACTACCCTCACAGTAAGGAGTTTCTTCCTAACAACTAATTTAAACCTACCGTCTTTCAGTTTGAAGCCATTCCCCCTTGGCCTGTCACTACATGCCCTTGTCAAAAGTCTCTGTCTTTTTTGTAGATTCCCTTCAGGTACTGCAAGGCCACAGTTGGGTCACCCTGAAGCCTTCTTTTCTCCAGGCAGAGCAATTCCAATTTCCTCAGCCATTCCTCATAGGAAAGGTGCTCCATACCTCTAATTTTCTTGGTGGCATCCTCTGGACCCGCTTCATCAGATTAATGTCCTTCCTGTGCTGGGGACCCCAGAGATGGATGCAGCACTTCTGGTGGGGTCTCACCAGAGCGGAATAGAAGGGCAGAATCACCTCCCTAAATGCACTTCCCAGCCTCCTTTGGATGCAGCCCAGGACATGTTTGGCTTTCTGGGCTGCAAGTGCACATTGCTGAGTCATGTCTAGGCTCTCATCCATCAGCACACCCAAGTCCTTCTCCCCAGGGCTACTCTCCATCTATTCATCCCCACCCAGCTGTGGCACCTTGTGCTTGGTCTTGTTAAATCTCATGAGATTCCCATGGGCCCACTTCACAAGCCTGTCTAGATCCCACTCGATGTCATCCTGTCCTTCAGGTATGTCAACAGTACCACTCAGCTTTGTGTCATCTGCAAAGTTGCTGAGGGTGCACTCAATCCTTTGTCTTTGTCATTAATGAAGATACTACATAACCCTGGTCCTAGTATGGACTCCTGAGGGACATTCACGTCCATCAGGACTCTGAGCCATTGGCCATTACCCTCTGGATGCTACTGTCTTGCCAGTTTCTTATGCATCTAATAGTTCTCCCATCAAATCCAACTCTCTCCAATTTAGAGAGAAGGATTTTGGAAGGGACTCTGTCAAAGGCTTTGCATAAGTGCAGGTAAATGACATCTGTAACCTTTCCCTTTTCCACTGATATGGTCACTCTGTCATAGAAGGCCACCATGTTGGTCAGGCAGGGCTTGCCCTTGGTGAAGTCACACTGGCTGTCCCTAATCACCTCCCTGTCCTTCATGTGCCTGAGCACAGCTTCTAGGGGGAAGCTCCACAAAAGTGAGGCTGACAGGTTGGTAGTTCCCAGGGTCTTCCTTTCTACACTTTTTAAAGACAGGTACAATTTTGTCCTTTTCCCAGTCACCTGGGACTTCACCTGGCTGCCATGGAGAGTGGCTTGGCAACTGCATCAGCCAATTCTGTCAGGATTCCGGGATGTATCTCATTGGGTCCCATGGACTTTTGCATGTTCAGGTTCCTAAGATAGTCATGAACCTGATTTTTCCTTACAATGGAAGGGGCTTTGTTCCCTCAGTTCCCATCCTGCTGTCCATCAACTCGAGAGGTGTGGGAAGAGAGGTTGCCCCTGGAGACTGAGGCAAAAAAGTTTTTGAGCACCTCAGCCTTCTTCTCCTCCACTGTTACCACTTTTCCATCATTGTTTATTGTTGGGAGTATACCTTCTTTAACCTTCCTTTTCTGGTTAACATACCTATAGAAGCCCTTCTTGTTATTCTTTGTGTCACTTGCCATGTTCAGTTCCAGTTTTACCTTGGCCTTCCCCAGCCTATCTCCATACAACCTGACTGTCTCAATAATCTTCCCTGGTTACTTGTTCTTTTCTCCACTATCTGTGCACTTGCTTCTTTCCCTTTAGTTTGATCAGCAGTTTCTTACTCAGTCTTGCTGGTCTCTTGCGTTTGTTTGATTTCTTGCTCTTGGGGACCAATACCTCTTGCTCTCTATGGAAGATTCCTTAAAGGTCTGCTAGCTCTGTTCTACTCCCTTGTCCCTGAAGGCAGTCTCACAGGGTATTTAATGACTATTTCCTTGAAGAGCTGGAAGTTTGCTTTCCTAGAGCTCAGAGCCTAACTTTAATCCTTATCTGATTCATATCCCTCAGGATGCAAATTCCACCGATGCATGATCACTGCAGCCCAGGCTGCCTCTGATCATGGTGTCCCTGATTAGCTCGCGTATGTTGGTGACCACCAGATGCAGTGTCACAACCCCTTTGGTAGGAGGCTTAAAGCACTCAAGCATTGAAGCAACCAGACAGAAATCCACTTACCTGGCTTGTGGCTCTAATCTTTTAGCATGTCTCAAAGTTCTGAAGAGGCCAGAGACTATTGTTTCCTCTTTCATTTTGAATTCTCTAACTCCTTCCTCCAATTTCTTTGTTGAAAAACCAGCTTCTTGGTAAAACCCTTTGTCTTTTTCCTGCCCCCTTTCTAATTGATGATATGGATCCATTATTCTCCTTGTCAACTTTTTCACAAAAGTCATTTACAGTCATTGTTTGGAGCCCTATCTCAACCATGGTGCCCTCCAACACATTTTGTGTCCCTGCCTCAGCTACAGTCCTCTGACAGTATTGAACTGTGGCTCAATGGGCACAGGCCAGGCTCCAGTACAGTGCTAGAGGCTGCTGATTTTCAGTCTGCTAGGGTCATTTGTCTGTTCAGGTGTAAAGTCCCAGGTTATGGGAGGAGATAACTATCCTGGGAATCTGCCCAACTCCTTCCACAAACCCTGCCATCCATGGACTGATTACTTCAGGGCACATTACAGTTTTGCCTCATCCAAAACTTGTCTTCTCTGATACCAGGATGACACCAGATTCCACAAGCTCCATAATAGGCTAACAATGTTAATTATTAGTATGAAAACTCGTGTGAGGGTGAACAAGGACTTGTGAGCCTGACTAATAAACTGTCCACATCACTCCCAGATAGGAGAGATGTATTCCCTCATCGTATCCACAAGGCAGATACAGCACAGCAAGGCCAGCAGTTCCAGGACAAAACACAGAGACATTATTTGTATTAACATGTTCACAAAAAAAAGAGAGAAGCAATGCAGCCAACAAGCTCTGACCTGCACCCGAGTTTGCCACTTAATACCTGCTATATCTGCAGCACATTTAATACAAAACTGCTGTTATCTTGAGCCCCATGTTGGGTGCCAAAAATGACTGTGCTGAGTTGACTTTGTATACCAGTTGCCAACCAAGTTGCTCTATCACTCCCCTACTCAGCAGAACAGTGGGGAAGAAAATAAAAGGGAAAAATACCTTCTGTGTTGAGATAATGCAGTTTCCTAAAGCAAAAGCAAATGTCATGTAAGTGAAAACCAAAATATTTTATTCTCTACTTCCCATCAGCAGGTGTTGTACAGCACTTCCTGGGAATCAGGACTTCAGGACACATAGTGGTTGCTCCAAAAGGCAAGCACTGTAAATTAGGAATGCCTTCTCTTCCTCCTTCTTTTAGCTTTTACTGCTGAGCAGACATCATATGTTATGGAATATCCCTTTAGTCTTTGGTCAACCACTTGATCTTTTTCTGGCTCTTACACCAGGTTTTTATTCTGAAGGCTGACAACACCAGAACGAATAATTAAAACACAGCAAGCAGCCAATATATGGGTAAGGTACAATATTTTTCTTTTTACTTTCAAGTTCTCTCATGGGAGCATTTGCCATTTTCCTCTCTGTGTTAAGCCTGTGCAGGTTCTGCTTGTTCTTCTCATATCTGGAAGTTCATTTACTGTTTTGTAATGTTATTCACCACTCTTTCAGTTATGCAACCATCCTGATAATGCAGTAATCCCCAAAGCATATCAGCTGTGTGTATGACAAAGAAAACTCAAGAACTGCTTATTGAGTAGCTCCTTTTATTGCAGCTGTGAATCTCAGTAGCCTTTGAACAATGCACTGTGCCATATAATCTGCAGTGAGGTCAAAAATCCCTGTGTGTAGCTTTAAAACTGCTTTTGAAGTAGGCAATGAGTGATGAATTCCTGCAGTTGTGAAACAGGGAGATGAGGGTGGAACTGTCTGGTCCAGGGACTGGGTTTCTTGTCTGGAACCATGATTTACAGGGCCACGCTAAAAAAAAGACCAGGCAGTCTCTACAGAGATCTTCCTCCAGGTTTCCATTGACCTTTTCCTGAGTGCAAACTGGTGGCAGGTGTTTCCTTATGCAAAACACTCCGTGTTTATTTTATTTTATTATTGAATTTGATTTTATTTTTGCTTGGCTGTGTTTTCTTTTATTATTTCTATAGTATCAGACTTGAAGTGGCATGAAGGCTACAAATCCTACATCAGTATCAAGCACTATGATATGGTTTTAAGCCTGATTTACTTCATATTTTGCCTACATTTAATGGTCTGTATAATAAAGGGTACTATGTCTTTTAAATTAAAATCTATATCTGATACATTTGAGTGAAAGAATGTGTTTCTGTGTTATGCTTATATTACATTTCTCTAAAACTCTGGCCTCCCTCTGCTGGACAAAACACAGTCTCTTTATTCCAAAAGATGTTAAAATGTTTTGAGTTTGAATTATATTTGATAGGTATTGCTATCCTTAGATACCACCTTGTATTCCTCATTCAGAAAAATGCGTACTTTGGAGAAATGGAAGAACACTCTGGATGGACCAAGGCGTCACTTTGAGGCTTCTTGAATTTTAAAACTGCATTCATCTCTTGGTGACTGAATTAAACTTGACCTGACTGTGAGTTGGTGAGCAACCTTAGGCAACAAGAGGTTTTGGTGCTGTGGGATGCATTTAGAGTCAATCACAAATATATCCTGTCATAGGCTCCTGGCTACCTCCATATGCTGTGGAGAACAATCCTGCAGGTGTTGGTAAAATAGGAACACTACTACCAATCTTGTGATGGTTATTTAATTACTATCTGGTTTGCACCCAGATACAGGTGAAATGCTCATCACAGATATATTTATGCAGTAGCAAAGTAAGTACTAAAGGCTATTTTAAGTGTAAACGTTGTCAGAGACTGAAATAGTTCATGCCTCAAACATTGATATAAAGTTTTGCTCATTTTAACAAGAACTATATAAAGAAGCTACAACAAAAGAAGCCTCCCTGAAGATACCTGACTGGGACTTTGGACTGAAAGTCAAACTGCTGAGATTAGACAAAGGGAAAACCCATTGTTCAATCACCTGAAAAGAATGTGAGCCAAACCCAGCAGCCATGCTATAATCTCTGGCTTGCTTTGGGGTGGGGAAGGCCATAGCCCACAGACCCATTTGCTGGGAGCAGGTTTGCACAGATTTCCCCCCCCGCCGAGGTGGGAGGAGGAAGTTATGGTGTGTTGTAACCTCTGCCCAGGGGTTACAACACCCCTGGGCAGAGGTTATCTCTGCCCATCCTCCTTTACACAAACTAGGTGTGGAACCCCCAGCCCTGGGAAGGCCGCATCCACGGGACATTCACCTGAGAGGCAGCTGAGGGGGTGCCTTAATCCATCAAAGGCCCCCGAGGTGGCCCCAGAGTCACTCCTGAAGCCTTGCACCACAGGACTGCACGGGATGCAACAAACCCCGAGTCTGCTGTAAGAGATAATGGCAAACTCCTCCCCCCCACACCCCCAGCGAGGTGCCTGGGTTTTCCTACCTGGCCTGAGCGTATATTAACCCATCGGATTCTGTGCTTTTTGGGGGAACCTTCACCACCAAAAAGACCAGCTGGAGAGGATCAACGGAGCATCGTTGGGATCCATGGAGTGGTGATATTTTCCTTATTCTATCCCTGTTTTTCTCTTTCTGTGCCCCCCACCTATTCCTCTCTCTCTCTCTCTCTCTCTCTCTCTCTCTCTCTTTCTCTCTCTTTCCCCTATTTACTATCAAATGAACCCCATAGTATTGTCCCTGGCATATGGTCTCGTTTGCACCTTAATTCAGGCAGGGCCATTTCTAAGAACCTTAGTAATCAGATCATGACAAACATGGAATGAAAAGTCCTAAGGCTTTAATCAAGCAATTCATTTAAGCACAATACCTAAGTGCAATCCCTATCAGTAAAGCATTTATGTTCCATTACCATCACACTCCAGAAATTTCTTTGCTTTAAGTATCCTCTCTCCAGCAGAGTTTCCTACTAGGGGAAGTGTTAGAGCCTACAGTGTGTATAACTCTGACCAGCTCCACATGTGTTGGGGTCACAGTCATATTATTATAAGATCTTGTTGTTCTGGGGATGCATAGTCAAGTAATAAAGTATAATTGGAATCCTGCAGCTTTTTAAAGTACTTTTCACAATAAAATATGCATATGAAGTGCTGCATTGTCACCCTGTCAGTGGCAATACATGCTTTGGCATTGTTTCTCGAAATTATTTTGTTGAAATAAAAGCTCAGATATTCACTATGCAGAATAACACATTCTCACTTGTACATGAGATTTGGTTTAGAGCCATGGGGAGGAAACCAGAAATTTGTAATAAAGAGTTAAAAAGCGTGGTACCCTTTATATATTAATCGATGGGATGTACTTAAAAGCATTAATTCACGTGTCAGTACATGATTCAGTTGGCTCCACTAGCAAGCTCAGTGTGGGCAATGTTAATGCAGGCAGCATTGCTAAACAGAGATGAGGTAGAAGCTGTCCATGTTCTCAGGCTTAAACTTTAACATGGGTGTACCAAAACTTATGCTGAAGGTTAGCCTTGAGAAAACCACAAAGCCGAGACCTCCAGGGACAATGCAAATACCAAAGGCATTCAAGGGGGAGCACTTCATGTCATCTCATTCCATTTGTCTACAATCACTTCGTTTTAGAATTTTATTTCTTTCAATTGAATTTCATTTCATTTAAAGTCCGCCCCAGTCTGTTTGACTTTCTTCTCTGATTTTTTCTTCTTAAAGATAAAAATCTTCTCAGTTTAGTGGATGTGTTTCACTTCTCATTTGAGCATTCTTTTGGGGATTATACCATTCATATAAACAGAATTGCTCCAGTATATAACTAGGAGGAGAGGAGTACATCTAGGATTCATAAAGTCTGCTGAGGTTGCGGTGTGTTTTTCTTCTCAAAGGTCAACAAAACAGTTAACCTGTTTCCTTCAGTCCACTGGCATAGAAACAAATAGTGTTCACATTTTCTGAAGAATTAAGACTGTTCTGAAACAAATGACCTGTGTTCCAGTGTTACACTGTAGGCTAAGGACTGTGCTATTCCTTGTGGCAGCTTTAAGGGGGAAGAAACTCTCTGGCTTTTAAGATGTAACTTTGGGGCTTAAAATGTCTGTTACCTTTCCCTGAAAATACAATGGCAACAAAAACAAATATTGAGGTGTTGCATGCTGTATTTATATAGCCTATGGGTGCATTTCTTCTGTTCTAGTGTAACTCTTGTATAGTGGAAAAATGATTAGAAAAGCCCTTTCTGAACAGCCACTTTGTCTTGGTAGAATCTGACAAGCTGTCTGTTACATCAGGGTAGTACAGATGTGAGACACCAATCATGGACTGTCAGGATGGAGTACTAAACAGGTAAAGTTTACACTGACTGATTGAGATATGCTGGACAGGACTTTCTCCCTAGATTAGTAGCAACTGGTTGTTTTGTCAGGTGTAAGGTTTGACTCTGTGTATGTAGAACTCCACATGCAGTGTATCACCAGTCAGATGCAGCTGAGTTTCCTCAGTGGATGTCTACCTCTCTTTATTGACAAATGGGCCAGCTAAAACCACTGGAATTCTAATATAGGCACCACTTTGAGTTCCTGGCAAGCTAGATCCAGACTCAACTATGACTATCAATAAAATGGATTTGGAACTGCATATATTAAGTAATCACACCTACAAGTCAGTATTGGTATATGAGGATTAGTAACCTATATCAAAGCAAATACATATCTAGAAATAAACAAAATTCTTTAGTCTAAATATTTGTTGTCCAACAAAATGCTGAGAAGAAATCTGAAAAAACCTCTGTACAAATAGCATAATTTCCAAAGTGTGTGCCAGAGTCCTGTTTCCATAAAAATGTATAGTAATATATCTATGAATTTAATGAGAGAAGAGCTAGTTTGGAATACTAACTTGGTGGGGGATTAAAAACTATTGTAATGTGTAAGGCTTTAAAAAAATCTTACAGGCATCTGAAAATTCTGCACTAAACTAGATACTTTTTCAACTCTGCTTCATGGCACATCTCATAGAGAACAATCCTCTTGGCCAGAGATTGTAAAGGAGGTACATGAGGTTCTGGCTCTGTGTACTTTGTGTCGTGCTTTCTGTTCCTGTAGGTCCAGCCTTGTTCCTTGGGATGCTGAGGTACACGGTTGCACGTGTCATCTGCAAGACAGAAAAACAAGATCCAGCTGTCAGTTTTTCCCAACAAGAAAAATAGAGTTTAAAGTCAAAACAGATACGAAGCAAGAATGTTATAGGAGCAAAAAAAAAAAAGAAGACCAGTCAGGTATTTTTGCTTTGATCTAAACTATATGAATGACAAAAGTGTGACAGGATGGTTTCTGAGTTATTAGAAAGTTCCTACCTTTTAACAATGTTCATTCTTCATTCTTCTAGTTGTCTTGAAAAATATCTCCTGGAAAGTCACTACTGATGATTAAATCTCAGTTCAAATCTTTTAAGTGTACCTTCAGTACAAACTCGAGAAAAGATGGCCTGCTATTCTTTTATAAATTTGGACAAGTGTCTTTCCTTAGATTGCTTATGTCTGATCTAAAACTCTTCTGTTGAATTTGGTGAGAGTTCATAAACTCTATGCTGTTTGCAGCTTTCCTAATGGTAAAAAAAATCAGCAACATATTAAAAATCCAGTTTCATGTAATTTTTCTTGTTCAACTAGAATTATGTCAGACATGAGAATTCCCAATGAAGTTAAAGAACAGAAGATTGCAAATTAACAGCAAATATCTTACAAAGCAATGTTCTTATAACAACTGTGGCTGAATTTCAAGGATTGAGTAATTATGACCATTAACACACATTTTGTTTTAGATGCTGAGAAAAATTCCTCTTGTCACAAGAAGTGACAGTCCTAATACAGGATGAACACACTTGATATTTATGTGCTTAAAAGATAGCTATTTTCCAGCATATTTTAAAACATGCTGTTCATCAGTGTCATTAAAGTACTATCATACTTTTGTACTGTATGTAAGGACAGTTTCTAATGTGCCCCAGTATAAGAATAGTTTGTTTACTTAATGAAGATGTTTCTTCTAAAGAACAACCAAGACAGGGAGACCTACATAAAAGAGCTGTGTGAATTATTTAGGGCTATTATACCAAATTAGGTATTTTTAATGTCAAAGAAATATTTTGGATGCTTTGATTGCATTCGTCTTAGTCTCTTTTGTATGCATTGAATATGGAAGCTGTCAAAAGTGTTGAAAATCTGACAGATTTTTTGAGCTAAGTATTTTCTTTTTTGACAGAACCGTTTGGTTTCTGAGTCCTGCATCCTTGCTTCACTGAGCAAGGATGTTATTATGTTTGGCTTAGTTCATTTTGAAGTCTCCAATGGTCATAACCCATAAACCAGAGTGACACAGGGCCATCAATCAACATGCAAAGACTTTGTCTAAGCTTTGCATTCTTGGGGCTATCTCTGCACATGATGTTCAGAGTTCAACTTGTGGAGTATCAATCATTTTTATCATGTGATTGTGGAGCTCTGAGATTGGAATTCCTGTTCACTTCTCCATGTTCTGAACATTTAACTTCTCTGTGACCTACCTGACACCATTGTTTCTTCAGGCATGGTGTTTTCACATGTAAGAAGGCCTGTGAAAGTTTTTGAGTTATGCCTTAATGACATGGCATTCAACCAATGAGCCATGATTGATCGTCAGATTTGGTGGTTAAATGGCTACTCTATGAAGGTGACTTTCTTCAGGCTTATCTTTCATTTTATTCTTTCTGCTGTAACACTACCTAGTAGTTACAAGATAAATATTGACATATATGCCAAATTAAAAATTTGGCAAATTAAAATAGTGAAATAATCTGTTTGCTCTGTACAGGTATCTATGCTTATTTTCAGGTTTTGTGTAAGACTATGTCTTTTGCACCATTTCCATACAGTCAGCTACACAGATTTTCTAAATTAATTGAAGGAAAACAGAATATCTCAGCTCAACCGAACAATTAAAAAAACATAACCTAAATAATACTGGTAATACTGTTCTCCATAAACTGGACCTGGATTTTTCCAACATGCTAAATTGTGATTTTGTCATACCAGGAGGTTTATGACTTTTAGTGACCACTCAGTTTAGGGAATTCTGAAAACCCATATTTTACAATTTGACTGATTCAAGACATTTATTTAGAAATACCAAAAACAGTTAAAAACTCCCTCCCCATGACCTTCTTATTTTATGATGAAATATAACTGAAATAGAATTCAGTGTGAAATTAAGTTTGTAGCTGATTCAAAACACTCTGAAGTCCCATTATATTTTATCTCACTGATTACGGGAACTTCAGCGTACAATTGAAGTCAAGCATTTGTGTAATTGCTTTGTTGTTTGAGGGGTCAAGAGTTTAAGAATAAAACTCCTTATGTTTTTCTCAAAGAAGGTATTCTTTCTTTTCTTTCTTGCATAGCCAGTGAGTTTTAATAAAACTTATATTGTAAATAGCCTGCCAAACATGACCAATAATCACACCTTTCTATTAAAAAGTATTCATAATTGAAAACCACAAAGACATACCTCTGGATAGCTGCAGCAACTTATTTATTTTGTTTGTCATCACTTGAATGACTATTCTTTGCTCATTGCGCTCTCCTAGTTTGGTCTCTGTTGTAAACATTGTAACAAACTGGAAAATTCTGAGATGAATTTACAGGAATTTCTTGTGATTCACTGAGGGTCACAAAGCTACATGAAAATGGCAGCTGCTGCTTTCTCCAGGGAGTTTTCTGGTAGGTGGTGAAGCTATGGAGGGGATGTTCCTGGGGTGTAGGGATGGGCTAACCGGGGGCCAAAATAGCATGAGTGTTATGTGAATTTAACTGCCTAAGCAATAGTGGTCTAATCCCCTCGGACAACCCAATCTGACCCCCAGTTGCTTCTCCAGAGGGAGGGAAATCTCCTGTGGGTCATTCCTGTCAGACATGGGCAAACGTCTTGGAAATATGCTAGATTAGCACCTGACTTGCTTGAAGGACTGTGTGCATGTAATTCAGTGATCCCTTAGTGTGCAAATACAGTGGATACATCCCAATGGATGTAGGAAATGCAACTGTGTGTGATAGTTACAGATATAAAATGTAACAAACCCCCTCAATTATTGTCTAAAACTGCACAGAGCCTATTTCAAGACTAAGCACCTGAAGCTGCTGTCCCAGAACAGCCAATGCAGGAACAGATGACTGGATTCACTTGTCAGCTGGCAGCCAACATTCAGCAAATCTAAATCAGAAAGTAAGATCAGGAAATACTCATATAAGGAACCTTCTTACACCTGTCAGAAGTGTGAGGATTTCATGATACAAATGTAGAAGTAGGTCATAAATGAACATTTACTTTTAATGTTAATGCCCAATGAAAATTTGAAGCCAAGTGATCACCTCTATTTAAGCAACTGGTGTTGGCAAGGTTTCCACCAGCATTTTTATAGGGATAAATACTTGGACTTTGTTGCTATTCAGTAGGATTGGGTACTATATACTATTTGTTTCCTTGTTGAGCATGTAAAAGCCAACAGCATTACCTTATGAATATTCTTAGTGTGTCTCAAGATCTCCCATGTGTCAGAGGTGGGTTGGAGCACTATCATGAGGACTGTTGCAGAAAGAAGCATTCTGTCTAAATTAAATCCAAGGACTCCATCTCACCTGATGTCATCTACAGTGACCTGAGCACCCACCAGCTACCTTGTCCTATCCCTGGTATCTGCAAGAAGCTAATCCAGTTGTGGGCTGCTGAAAGGACTAGGATTCTGTAATATATCACGGTTGGATATGTGATACTAAATCCAAAGCAGATTTTCTTGCTACATTTATGTTGTATTTTGATTGTAGGCTTATTTAAAATCCAGTGCTGAGGGAGAACAGAATTAAGTAAAAGAGAATGAGTGAAAGAGAGATTCCTGCCCTGGCAAATACAAGCCTGCACTCAGAGACTGAATTACACTCATGGAGGAAGCCAGGTCTGCAGTAAGCCAGCAGCCTCCACGTGCCCTGGATCCCATCATCCATCCTGCCTCTACAGCAGAGCTGGACCAGCAAGGCTGCACCAGGGAGTGCTTGTCCTTGGTCCTTCATCCTTGGCTGTGCTCCCTAAGATCTTTTCAGACCATCCCTCAGAATCAGAATGTGGATTGTTCAGGATTCTCTTGCTCCCAGGGGTCTAAAAGTGATCCTTAGCATCACAGTCCTCTGCCTTGGGAATGGAGCAATGGAGAGCTAGTAGGGAGCTAACCAGGCATTGCGTTCAGCACAAAACCTTAGGACATCTGTGACAGGCTCTACTTGTTTTAAAGACATAATAACACATTCAATTCCCACCTGTAGATGTCTCCCAGTAATAATCCTATCAATTTGTGGCAGGTATAAATACTACATGTGATTAAATTCAGCATGGAGAGTGGAACTGTACTGTAGTGTGATTTTCTGTCTTAAAAAGTCTGTTGCACATTGCAAAAACTGATCTTACAAATAAATTAAAATCTTGTCTTTTTGCTCCAGAGACAATGCATTAATGCTAAGAGATACTGTCATATGTATTTATTCGGCTCAAAATATAGGTGTATACATGTGTGTGTATAGTCATTTATATGACTGTGTACATGTATGTGTGTATGTGGTATATGACTGAAGGACGCCTCAGGACTCCCACCGTGCTTCCAGACAAAGATATTCCTGCCAGTTCTGGGTTGTAGTTCAGAATGAGATAAAGTACAATATCATGCAATTTACATGTAAAATACAAAATGAAAGGAAAGGAATTACAAACACATTTTTTCCCCTCTAAATTCAGATTGGTATCTTGACAAATGGACTTGGGTGTTCCTTTCTTGGTAAAAAATCACTGTGCTTCAGCAACTAAATGATTCAAACCTGTGCAGTTTGCTTGGGGAACAAGCAGCAAAAATGTCCTTTGAGCAGGGCTCTGTGAGTGCCCAGAAGTGTTCCAGTTAGTGGACTACTGTCCTCACTGCATGTTCACTTTTCTCACCGTAAAACCTAATTTCCTATTACCTCCCATGTCAACTGGTCACTCATCCAGCTCTCTTACTGTCACTCAACAGTGGTGGCAAGCCACAGGAGCAATCACATCCTCCAAGATTGAAATGAGATGCTTTTTGTTCCATTAAGAAAGACTGGCTGGTCTCCAGAGCTTGTCTGTCTCCATCTGCTTCTCTGCCAGTCTTCTCTTGCTTGCACTCCTCTGCTCTTAGCTCAGTGCAGATGCCTTCATAACCATGGAGCTGCTTTCAATGCCTTATTATTTCATAATGGAATTCAGGTTTTTTTATTTACAACCCCATCTTTCATCTTTAAAAAGCTCTTAAATCATGACATAGGGTCCTAGGAGAATTGATATAGGAACTTGTTAATGAGATGAGGACTTCCAGTCCCAAAAACTGCAATGCTGCACCAGGCCCTGATGGATCTGGTACAGACAGCAAGCATGGTTGGTTGACTCTGGCATGACTGGGAATAGGTATTTGTGGGCCTGCACGCAGCCAGGACAGACATTAGATGTTTCTTGTTTCTGTCACTTTGTACAGCTTCCTGTGCCAGCTCAGTAGCCACTCATCAGATCCCAAAAGGACCAGCCTTCTTTCAGAAGTTTTTTTCTTCCAAAGTAATGGTTCCCCTTTGAAGCAAGAAGCTTATCCTAGAAGAGTGCTCTGATGCTCTCTGTTGGATTAGATGTTGAAGGGATCACCAGTACCTGAGGAAATCCCATCCGAGTGGGGCTTAGGCAAATATGCTGGCTGAATTTGCATACCAGGGATTTAAGCAACTTTCACCACTCCGAAGGAGCTGCCTGGCTCTTCAGAGACTCCCTGGCTGCCAACAGAGGCCATCACACTACACACGAGTGCTCAAAACCTTTCTGTAGATGTGGCAGTAAACTGCAAGGCAAAACGATCATAGCTGGCCACTAATGATGTGTGTCACATTGTCTGGAGAACACTGGGAAAGACCTGATTTGTGGTGGTGCTGAGCACACTCACAACTGATCAGGAGCTGGTCGCAAATGTGCTTTAAATATACATAAGACTATAAAAAGGCAGTTTTGAAAAACAAGAATGTGGCAGTATAACTCTTTGATGTAGTTATAATCCATAAATTAAGATAATACTTTTGGAGCATATTTCTATACTTTTGATATCCTTCACAAAATGTTACACAGAAGTCCACAATTAATTTACAAGTTGTTTGAGGAATTTATTTCTGAAAAAATAT
Organism: Picathartes gymnocephalus; assembly: GCA_013390045.1. NCBI lineage: Eukaryota > Metazoa > Chordata > Aves > Passeriformes > Picathartidae > Picathartes > Picathartes gymnocephalus. The sequence goes on along the minus strand of WEKY01002973.1, from coordinate 22,986 downwards.
CAGTTCTGCAAAGTCTGCAAATAATTTTAAAATATAAGAAAAGAATTTTTGGATTTCTCAATACTAACTTGTTAATGACTTTAAATGCTCCATTGTCTATTTGTTCTAGTTCAAGCAGTGGAGTGATTTTGCAATATATATATTTTCTTCATATAAGAATTAAAGTTTCACTTCACACATTCTTCTCATTGCTTTTCCCCCCCTCCCCATGCATGATTCTGAATCCAGAGTATGGCTGGGTGATTCCTTGGTAAAGAACAGACTTTTTCTTTGGCAGATAAGAGGCAGGTACTTTTAGAAGCATGTGTTTTTTGTTTTTTGCCCTGATCTCACTCCTTGCTCTACAGGACTTTGAGGACCTGCAATTATTTCCACCACCATCGGAGAAATCACTTAAAGGGGAGGATTTGCTTAAGTGCTTCACTGATTGAGCTTTTATTGTGCTGGAGAGTATCAATTAAAAAAAAAAGTCCCTTGTCTCCCTCATGATTCAAAACATCTAAAGAAACTGAGCACCATACAGAGAAGTTTAACCTTTAGAAAACATTTTGTGAGGCATTTTAATGAAATGCAAAGGGTACTTCTAAAATCCTTAACGTTCATCAGCCGTTGTCTCGTCTATCAAAACACCCAAGTTAATTAAATAGAGGGGAAAAAACCCGAGAAAAACAGGGATACAACCTTCGGCAGCTGGCTCCGGTAGATGGCACTGCTCTGAATAATTTGAGCAGGAGCCAGCAATTCCTCAGGATGCTCCTGCCCGGCACCTGGGCAGCGGCACTGAACCGTCTCCAGCCACCGTCACACCAGCGGGAGAAGGCGTTTGCGTTCTAATGAGAGATTTTTGCTGTATTTTGTCAAAGTAATCAAGAGTTTGGTGCTAGCGAGAAAAAATAATTGTACCCACTGCTGTAATCATGATTTGCTGGCTGCTGCTTCACTTCATAATAACTCTTCCTCCCAGTTCACTTCATGATAACTCTTCCCTCTGCAGTTTCAGTTTTCCGCAAATTCAGCCTTCATTCTGTCAAGTTATTCGTGGTGGTGCCAGCGATAGGAAATGTCCCTTCCTGGTACAGTGTCAGTTGCTTTGAGAGATTGTGTCTCTGCTGAGGAGTGAGTTTGCCCTCGTATGTGCGTGTGCTGCTGATTTACTTCCACAAAGGGAAGCAGGGGCCTAACTGCTCCCTCTAAAAAGAGAGCGTTGTTGGTGCTGGCCAGACGTGGAGGTGGGGGAGCGTTGCCTTCACCAACTGCGCTCAGGGTGACTGCATAACTGGGATTGGGTAAAGCACAGGCTTTAGCAGGGGAGAATGATAACTTAGGCACTTTTTTCTCACTTTCTAAAGGCTCAAGAAAAATAGCCTTCACTGAGCAGTCTTTGGTCCTGCAACATTTTTATTTTTAAAACCTTCAGTGGGAATTTGTGCTGGCATTTTTCAAGTGCATGCAATAGCTGGCTTACTGTGCTTACTGTGTGTCACTCTTCAAAAAACCAAAATAAGACCAGCCAGAGACCAGGAAAACTGAATTCTCCCCCATCTCTTACCTCAAGCAAATGATTCCCTAAAAACAAAATTTCAGACAAGTAAATATTAATATTGTCCATTGCCATTTTCTACTGAGGTAAGTAGTTTGAGGTCATCTTTTCTGTATTTACAATATATGGCTTAAAATACAAACCCCCTTTGTGCTTTGTTATTGTTTGCACAACTGAGTGCTTTCATAGATATATGCTACAATAAAGGATGGCTTAGAAATTAAATATAAAAAGGCAGCAATTGCCACTGGGGAATAGAGTACTCTACCAATCTAGCCTCCATTGAGCAGGCTCACAATGTAATGCTCTTTAAAAAATGTATTTAATACAGGGCTGGAATTTATGCATCATAAAGGGATGAGGCAAAACCCACCACCCAGTCCTTTTCAGCCTTTGGTAGAAACTTTGATCGTTAATATAGTAACATATTTGGTTTTCTAAATGTTTAAGGTCTGCTGCAATTTTGCCCGAATGTGAAAACAGAGACCTTTCTGGGGTCCCTATTCTTACTTTTTTTTTTCTGAATAAGAATGTCATGACATTTAAAAACCTATGGGCACTTCCTTTTCTTCTGCTCCTTAATTGAACAGCAGGATATATTTTTAACTGCTCCTTCATTGTGGTTCTGCAACATGCACAACACCGATGTCTTTCTTTTGTCATTTCTCTTCCTTCCTCTTTAGAAAGTTTATCTCCCAGACAAATAGATGAAACTCAAAAGGGTTTTTCTTCAAAGAAGATTTTAATTCTTGTGTCTATGTTTGCCAGTTGCAAAACATAATAAATGTGTTTGCCTCTGGGCTTGAGAATAAGCCTGAGATATTAATTCTGGAACAAGCACTTTCAGAGTTACTAGGCTGCAATTATAGTTGTGTTAGCAGGTGTGAATTATTTAGTTGAAGTCAGAAACCAGTCTTTAGAATAATCAGGTTACAGGTGCAGTTTGGCCATTCAAAATGTGTTAATTGCTTGACAGAGTAGGTTATCTCATTATGGGTTGGGTTAAATTCTGCTGAAGTGAGTAGGTCTTTCATTTAAGATAGGTTTATGAAGATCATGGGCATACATTTCACACATTGCCTCAAGCACAGGCAGTCCAGGCAGCTTGGAAGTGTAAGCAATATGTGTGGATGAACTGGGCCTATTATTTTGGCAGCACAGGGTATGTAGATGAGAGAATAATACTAAATAATAAAGGAAAAATCATAGTGAATATTGTATAGTGTCTGTGTGTGGTCATGACAAGAGTGTACAGTGTTGAGGTATTAGATTGAAGGAGTGGTAAAAAACCTTCAGTGTTCAGTCCACCTGACTTTCATGGAAGTTTGAGGTTGTACATTACTGTGAATGTACAAAATTACAAAATAACCCAAAGTTCCCTAGTGCAATCGCCAAGTTTTTTATGAAGTAGAACATCACATCTGTTCAACAGGATCCTGGTGACCTTGGCCTTTTTTGTCCAGGGCTCAAATGCCTTTTTATAACCTGTATACTTTTTGTAGCTCAGTTTTTCATGCATGTAATGCCTATGTCTGTGTTAATATTCACTGTGTATCCAAACTGTCCTGATCCCAGAAAAGCAGAAAATAACCCAGCGTGATTAAGACCAGCTGTAAGGGTGGGAGTGATGGGGTTTGAGGGTGTGAAGCACCATGCATGAGATGAGAAGACTGAAGTTTTGTAGTTGGCTGGACTTATTTTGCACAATTCTCTTCTGCTTTAGGAAAAAAAGTCTGTTCACACATGGCCATGTCCCTTTCACCTGAGTATTTGGTAAATACGTAGCAGATGAATTTGTTGAGAGAATTTTACTGAAGGAGGAGTGAAGAGAGAGACAAATACTGAACAGGCAAGTGTTGGAATTTGAACCTAAAACATCTTCAGAAGTGACCCTGGCAACGTCATCCGGAAGTTCAGGGGTAGAGAGGGAGAGAGAGACGCTGTCCTGAGGTTGAATCAGTGAGTTGCCTAATCTGGGATAACCAGCATCAGGGAAGCTGTTTGAGGATGAATTGTCCTCTGAAGCTGCTGCTGTGCATCTTGACAGTTGCACATTATTCACTGCTCAACTGTTTCACAAATAATTTTCAGTAGCCCAAGAAGGGCTCTAATCAGGTTCAGTGCAAGTCTTTCCAGAGATTTTGCTTCTCTGAAAGGATAAGGTCCTTGAATCATACACTGCTGGCTGGTAATTCTCAGAAGGAAGAAGTTGAATTAGTTTTTTTGGTTCTTGCAGCCAACAGAGTGGAAACATTTTGTGTCATCTGCTTTGAACCTCGAAATGGGGAAGGTAAAACAAGAGCAGGATGCAAGTAGCAGTAGGAATTACGAGGGAAGACTATTTAGGGTGTAATATAGCCACCTCCATGTTACTTATGTAAGGGTGGAAAGATAAAACCAGAAACCTAGACTTTTTCTTTCTGTCTGGGTATTCTTCTAAATAAAAAATTAAATCAATGATGGCTAACCATCTCACAGGCTTCTCTTTACTGGAATCATTTATAAAACCCTAGGGCTTGGTTTGTCACACAAGAGGCCAGAAGATATAACTGCCTGCATAAGGGGAAAGAAAGTGAAATGCAAGTAAAAAAATCAATGAATTCTTCCTGCAGTGGAGCTAACTTGGCATCTCTATTCTGTTCTCTTTAATATATCCAGAACCATACCAACTCTGTGCAGGTGTTCCAAAATCAAGGTCACCAGGCTCATACAGTCTGTATGAGATGCACTGTCTGTGTATCTCCATGCAGGATGATGGACCAGCAGCTGGTGGCTATATGACTTTTGTTTCTTTGAGCAATTTACCGGGTACTTGGATGAGATACTCTGAAAAGTGCTGATAAGGGAGTTTGGTTTTCTTCAGAAGACCAAAGCACTTTGCTATTTGGTTTAGTAGAGCCTGCTGAGGCAGACTGTTTGTAGTGCCGTGAAAAACAAACAACCCCCATAAACATTACAGCCAAGAGAGCTACACACTCTCAGCTTCTTGGATGTTATGCGGGGATTGTTGCAAAATGGTGTTGGAACTTGGGGACTTTAGGAAGGTTGTGGTTTTAAAGTCGGTCCTAGTCAGCACTAATGACCAGTTATTTGCAACCAGCTGGTGGCTGTTCCAGTATATTCCTTATGAAAAACATATTCATGAGTGTGAGATGAGAGAGGGAAAACACTTCCCTACTGCCATCTCTAATAGAACACTAAACATTGTTGAATTCCAGAATAAAGAGTATGAATTTGATTTGTCCTGTAGGAGCTCTCTAATGCAGAAGAAAATCTGTTTGGTGGCTGAATTATTGATAAAGGTTGTTGTTTTTAACCCTAGTGTATTGCCTGTGATGTGGTAAACATAACTTCTCCACAGGTTCTCATCCTGATTGCTGACCAAATTTTATTCTTGATTGTCCATCTGTGGCTGCTATTAACTTAGATAAGAGTCACTGCCATGGCTCCACAGGCAGTAATTAGGCACAATTTATTTTTGTCCTAGATACATCCTCAGTCATAAGTATTAAATGTTGCACAGAATAATTTTTCATCCTTAAATATCCATTCTTCCCATACTTTATAACCAATAGATTGTGGCTTGCACACAGCCCATGCGCACACAAACAACAAAGGATCAGAGTCAATCTTCCTGCCTTCCCTGCCTTGTTACCCTTTGATGCAGTTATTTGTTGTGCAGATACATCAGAAGCACATCTTGTGTCTACCTTCTTTGGTCTTTGCCTATACAGCTGAGTAAATATGTCAGGGGAAATTGCAAAGCTATGGATTTAGTGCACACCATAGGAGAGAAGTAATCAAAATACCAATATGCCATTAGTGAGCCTTGAGACATGAGCCAGATGGAGCTGTGACTACTTGAGACACCTTTCTTAGGTGTTTAGATGCATCTTCAGATCAGAGATCTCTTGTTGACCATTCAGCCTCATAGAGATGAGCTATTCCCTCTTGCTGCTGCATTTCTTGATGTTTTATTGCAAAATTATATAAAGTCCGTATTTTTTTGTTCGACCCACCACAATACACTAAACAAAGCAACTTGTAGTGATGATGCCAAAAGGGAATTATTTTCCAATGATGCCTTTTCCACGGAAGCCTTTGGACACATTCATAAGAAGAGGAAACCCAAGTGTACACAGCCATATGAGACTGTAGGGTATAAGATGAAATGACTGTCGGTGTGGAGAACATAAATCAAAAATCAGAGCATGTTTACAGAGAAGATTTCTAGTCTGGTGAGAAAAGCTTCGTCCTCTCTGGCAGAAAATATTACCATTGTCATCCTATTTCTGATGACAGGATTCAGCTTTCTGATACAATGTGTACATGGACTTCCATGAAGATGCACTTTTCCAAGCCAAAATGTTTCCTGTGAACTACAGTTTATAGACCAAATGATTGACATAAAGGGTCTTTTTACTGTTTTAAACAGGTGGGAAGAATTTTTTAAAAAGTCAGGCTTGTGGTTGATGAAAAAAACACAGCTCAATGTGACGCCATTCAGCAAGGGATGCTGTGGAATAGTTTAAACTTTTGCACACATGGATTTTGTACACTGGTAAGGACTTGAGGTTTCATTCTGGTAAGCACTATTATAAAGTTGTGAGTATAACAGGCCACATGAGAAGTAACTATCATTAACAATGAGAGTGAATTTTTCCTGTTAGAGGCACATGAGCATGGTTATTAGGAATACTTTCTGTCTGTGGGAGATTTTTCTTTCTCTTTTTTCACTCCCCAAGCTCATCAAAGGATAAAAGCAGAAAAAAAAAGAGTGTAATGGGCTTATTCTTTCTTTGTGCAGTGTTTGTAGAAGCTAACAGCAGTAAAAACCCTTTGTAGGCTAAAATAACAGTTCTTTAAAAAGCATTCAAAGAGACGTACCTGGGCAGCATTAGAAGAAAAAGAAGGTTGCATGTCATTTATAGGCTGGTTGGGTTTCAGTGGGCTCCCAGTGTGCTCCAGAAACATATGTTTAATCTGCCACATACCTATCCTCAACTGATAGCAAGATAGGCTTTATTAGAATAGCTGTTTCAAGGGAAATGCCTTTGATATTCGTCAGAGCCACATTTTTCACTTTTGTTTTCAAATTTACAGAAGTCATGGATAGTACCTCATTGTCTGTGAAGACAGTGTATATTGTGCTACTACTTTGATGAGCTGGTTAGTAGGCCACTGCTGCTAAAGGTACCCTGCAAACTGTTCTTTTCCCCACAAAATTAAGCCAATTGTAGCACTGCATTGAACAGGTTGAGAGGTGACGTCAGCTCTCAAAACTAGTGATGGCATTGGGTGGTTAGCCCTGTGTGCTCATTCAGACATAGCCAAAATAATTCACGTCAAATAATGTTGCTTTCTTCTCCTTCTTCCATTTTTTTTTTTTTTTCTTAAATTTAAGTACTTCTGCCTTAAACTTGCTCATTCCGCTTTTTAAATATAGCCTTTGGATCACTAACAACTCATGAGACATTCAGTGTGTTTATTATTTAGCTGAGGTGGTTTATGATCTCTTCTGGACACTAGTATATTTGGAAAAGTATTTATGAACTTGTCTAGACTCCACCTATAAATTGAAAGGACAACTGCACAAAGCTATTCAAAACTTTTCAAAAATATGCTAAGGAAAAGCAAGATCAAATAATCAACAAACAATAAAGAAATGGCAAAATTCAATATTGTTATTCATAAAGACCTGTGTGTCTGGCAGCAAGACACAGTATTCATTGCTTTGTCAACACTGAGTGAAGCTGAGGACAGTGAGGTTGGTTTTAAGTAGTACAATTTATTCTGGTTAAAGCGCTTACATGATGGGACCTGTGGGATCATTTTCTGTAAGTGAAAGAAGACTTCCTAGATAAGGTCAAGTTGTGTCTGCTCTTTCCAAAGCAGTTAGCGTATGTGATGGCTCCAAAGAGTCCTGACAATTGCCTTGGGCTCTACATGGACTTCTTTTGCCTATTTGAACTCAGGATCATTATCAGACTACTCATCACATTGAAATTTATTATTTAATGTCTAATTTAAGTGGCCAGAAGCATTAAGTAGATTTATATTATGTTTAAGTTTGAGTCCCAAGTAATTTACCACAAGTTTAGTATTACTTTCCCCTGTGGTGTTTTGACCCTGGCTGGATGCCAGGTGCCCACGGAAGCCCCTCTATCACTCCCCTCCTCAGCTGGGCAGAGGAAAGAAAATACAACGAAAGGCTTGTGGGTTGAGATAAGGAACAGGGAGCAATCACTCACCGGTTACCATCATGGGGTCCTCCAGGGGCTGCAGGTGGATCTCTGTTCCACTGTGGTCTTCCCTTGGCTGCAGGGGCACAGCTGCCTCACCATGGGCTGCACCACAGATGGCAGGGGAATCTCTGCTCTAGTGCCTGGAGGACCTCCAACCCTTCCTTCCTCATTGACCTTGGTGTCTGCAGGGCTGCTGTTCTCATATACACTCACTCCTCTCTCTGTCTGTTGTTAGTGTTGTGCTGTAACATTCACCCTTCTTAAAATCTGTTATCCCAGAGATGCTACTGCTGTCACTGAGCGGCTCTGCCTTGGCCAGTGGCAGGTCTGTCTTGGAGCCGACTGGCATTGGCTCCATTGGGCATGGGGGAAGCTTCTGACAACTTCTAACAGAAGCCTCCCCTGTATTTCCCAGCTATCAAAACCTGGCCCCTTCTCCCAGGCAACCAGTGACAGTTCAAGAGGATGTAAACTTCAGCTGCACCAGGGCAGGTTCAGGTTAGACATTAGGAAGAATTTCTCCACTGTAAAGGTGATTAGATATTGGAATGGCCTGCCCAGGGTGGTGTCGGTGTAACTGTTCCCAGAGGTGTTTAAGGAAGTGCTGGACATTGCACTCAGTGCCATGGTCTTTTTGTCATGGTGGTGTTCACTCACGGGCTGGAGTCAGTGATCTCAGAGATCTTTTCCAACCTCATTGATTCTGTGATTCTGTCCTCTCCTTGATCCTCTCCAATTCACTTTCTATCTCTCACACAGTGCTAAAATAGGTCCTGACAAAATCTCTCATGAATAAGTCTTTTTAGCCAAAGGCCAGAACAGCAACTTCTCTAAATGACTCCTAACTATCCCACCGTTCCTGAAGCAGCTTGTCACTGGGAGGGGGCATGAATATTTTATAAGTACCTGGAGCCCTTGCTCCTCTTGGAGAGTCTGCCTCACCTGAGATAATAGTAGGTTGCCAGCTTAAGTGGTAGGTCTACACGGCTCTGTTAATTCATTGCTCTTTGGCCTGTGGAAATGTAGGGGTGAGTGGCTTTATGAGGAGCTGAGAAAGATCTTGTTACTTCATGAGAAATGCATGGTCTTTGCCAAACATTTGGTCTTCATCAGGCTGTGGGTTTGTTTATTGCTAGTATATGTTCTGTGAGAATATGGCCACATGTAGTGCCTGGATGTTGGTTTGGTTTAAAAAGCTGGGGAAGAAGAATAAAATAGGTGAGAAAATCAGGATATCTAGGTGTTTGGAGAAGAGAAATTCAGGAGCAGTGATTTACTTCTGCATTGATTGACTGTATGTGAGAATGCTTTCAAGAAGAGACAAATAGTGAATTGCCTGCCACTGTGTGTTTTGTATTTAAGTGGTTTTATTTTGGTGTAAAGCAATGACAACGTGGCTGGGGAAAGAGAAAGAGAATTGATTGTTACGAAGAAATGAAATTGGACCAAAGACTGAAAAATGTTAAACCAAGGAGAATATGATTGTAAAAGATCAACCCCTCTAGGAGACACCTAATTTCTGGCCATAGCCTCCTGCAAGATGCTGTTCTTTACACAGAGTTTAATTTGCAAATCATCTTTCTTTCTCTGCTAATGTCCTGCAGTGCAACCTCCAGCACCATCAATAAAAGATGTGATGATGAGTCACATATTTGTTGCAGTCCTCTCATCTGCAATAAAAATTCAGTCTGACAGTTTACAGTATACAAATCATATCAGCGTGCGGTTAAGGTTAAGGCTACAGAGCAGTAATTTAGGGAAAAAGAAAGACATTACATGGTGTAATAGTCTTGAAATCAAGTATTAGACAGAGATAAAATTCAGATTTTGGTTTATAAACAAAAGACATCTGGGTGTGGTTAGCCTGAGAATGTTGGCTCTGTCCTGCTGCAACAGCAAGCTGCAAATGCATTGAGTGTAAATGGAGAAGCCAATTAGGCTCTGTTCAGGGTCACTCCATTTAGGGCTGAAATGAACAGCTGGATATTCTTTCAGCAGGTTTCCAAGAAGCAGATTCTGTTTGGACATGAAGCAAACTGGTAATGACTTTTAATAAACCTTTCCCTTGCCCTACTTGTTACCTTTGACATGTAAAAGATTAAACTCTTGTTTGTAAACTGATAGTCAACCGGCTTTGAGCAAACTTTGCCCGTGGAAATCTTAAAGATGATTTATGCCATTTTTGCCTGTGTGTCATGCAGTAGAAAGATACTGCTTTTCTATTTATTTTATTTATGCTCTTTAGTTTCTGAGAGGGAAATGAAAAAAAGCATTCATCAGAATTTCTTATTCAAGCTCTCTGTGGGTCTCAAAGTGTTCTGAGAGGAATCAATACATAAAACAAGACGCTTATTTCAGTTTTGTATACTAAAAATTGTATATTTTTTCTGCCTGTAAAAATGCTGTTAGACTGATCAAACCTTTTAAAATGCTAGGTATTGAAAAATAGAAGGAATTGTTCTATGGGGAGACGAGTAGCTTGCATACATACTGTGGATACCTTTAAATGTATTTTTTGGAAAAAAAAAAGTGATGTATACATAGAAGAGACTGTCATTATTGGTATGTTTCTTGAATTAAGACTATTTTTTCCTCTGTCTAATGCTAAAATAGTGGCAGAGGTGTGTCATACTGCATGCACAGATATCAGCACCTGTGGACACAGGAACAGTTTTGCTTTTCATGTTTTGGATCCCATACAGACCCAGAAAAAGGGATGTCAGGAGAGTATCACAACTGCAGAGGTACCATGGGTAGATTCAAATGAGTCTTAACCAGCTCCAGTCTGAAATGCCTACATTTAGGTACACACAAGCAGTTTTGCACATGTGAACCAAGGGCATGGTTCTGTTGTCTAAGTGTTGGTGAGATGCCCTTGTTATTCTGCTGGCCTCTGTGGCTGCCCTGGAGGGGATGGACCTCTGGCAGGTCCCGTGCCTGCTGTGTTTGCCAGCCCTTCCAGGGAGATCTCCATAGCAAGGCTTTGTAACAGGCATGGTGTTTGGGCAGATGAATTAAGTTCAAGGTCTCCACTACTCAAAGAGGACCTGCTTCAAATTCTTGCTCATAGGAATACCTTTACATGCAAATGCCTAAATTTAAGTGCTTGCATCTTAAACTGAACTCTACCCCTGCTCTGGCTCCCGATGAGCTAACTTGGCCAAGCTCTTTGGGTAGCCAGTCATAGCAGCTGCTAACACTTCGCTGTGTTACAAACACATGCTTGGAAACTTCTGTCTCCATTTTGTTCAGGTTCACACGACTTTCTTCCTAGTGCTAGGCAGCTTCCTCCTCTGCAAATATTTTCCCCAAAATCAGTAAAACTTCTTGCAGGAGGAGATACCTCTCCTGGTTCAGAAAAGTTTGTTACCTGTTTCCTGGGAAGTACCACCTGTGTGAGGGATTTTGGCTAGTTGGAAAGAGACGTAGTTGCTGCAGAAAGGTAAATATTTATCAAGTATTTCCACATATTCATGTTCTACACACCCTGATTTTTTAATTACTAGCTGCTGTGGTCCCAGGCAGCCTGTGCCACTTGTTCCCAGCCGAGGGAGGGACTCTTCTGGCTTTGAGTTTATGCATGGGTCCAAATGACTTTCATAGGCAGGCGCAGGATGACTTTTTCAAGTAAAGCACTCATGCCTAGTTTAAGGGAATCTACGCTCAACAGAAGTTTGAGAACAGAATGACATAAAATTAACTGGTTTACTAACTTGCTGGAAACCTATAATTTGATTCAAAGGTGACAGTTTGAAAGGCATTGGATTGCAACTTCATAAAATATAGTCGTCGTATTCCATGTTTAAATACACACATGCACATATATATAAATATAAATATGTATGTTAATAGCAAAAGGTAGTACAGAAATAACATCAGCCCATTACAGAATGAGGATGGTCACCTAATAAACAGGGACATAGACAAGGCAGAGGTGTTTAATACTTTCTTTGTCTCTGTCTTCCACATCGATGATGGGCTAAGGAGATCGCAGGGCCCTGAGCTGGAGGACCATGGCCGTGAGAATGATAAAGTCCCAGTCATCCCTGAACTTGTACAGGATCTGCTGCTCCGGTTGCATCCTTACGAAGATTTCAAATTCCCTTTTTGAGTGTGTATAAAGAATCAAATTTCTGGTAATTCAAAAATCTGAACAATACTTTTTCTCACTAAGGAGTGAACCTAAGGAATTTTTGGTTGAAGTAGCCTTGGAAATATATAAAATCGAAATATATAAAAATACTCATCACCTAACATGGGGTGACCACTCATCTTTTCTCATTCATTGCTTTCAGTGTGGGGAAAGCACATACTGAACTTTCCCACCCACATCGAGACCCTGAGTCAAACCCCTTGCAGTATTCCCATGTTTGAGTAGAAATGATGCCTCTGTACAACATTTCCAAACTAAATGGCCATGAGCAGCAACTTTTTTGTTGTGTCATTTAAAAATTTTTCCTTGGCTAATTATACGAAACAATTAATTCTGTTTTTACAGATGTACTTCAGCTCCAGCTCCTACTGACAATCACACTGTGTCTCTAATGAAAGACAGTGGTGAGATCTGGTAACTGTAATGGACAGGTAAACAGTGGCATTTACTGATAAATATGCATTTGTTAGAAGGTCTCTGTTTCATCCTGTGTAGGTATATTGAAAGCCAAAGGTATTTTACTGGCATAGTGGGGTTTTTTTTCATTCTTTGGTAACAGCATTTAATATGTTGAATTTAGCTTTGTTGAAGCACATTTATTTATTGATGGTTTGGGGATATTTTTGCCTAGCAAGTATCCAAATCTTTTTGTGTGCATACATTGTGAAGCCATACTTGCTGTATTTTCATATTCAGGAGATTTTGTTCTATTCATTAGTGATTTTTGGTAGCAAACTGTGTAGGAGACACAATTCAAATTGCTAGACAGACCCAAACATGCTAAAAAAGCTCATAAATTACCTGTTGTGATCCACTGTCATTTATCTTTTTGCTTAGATCAAAGGAAGGGTGTTGCAGATTGTCCCAGTCAGTGTGTTAGTGTGCAGAAGGAAGGATTTATTGTTGTATGTCGCCATCAGGGAGTCATAGCTTGGACTGGGAAGGATGTCCTAGGGGAGAATTAGGTGCCAAACTCCTAAAATGGTCATTGGCCCTCAGTCTGAACCGTGACCACCTCTCTACAGAGCATGGGGATCCTGAATAACCCCACACGGAGGAGCCTGGCAAGCAGCCTGCAGAGCCAGTCTGTCCTCTGCCTCAGAAAAGTGCCTTTCTCCACTGGGGACTCCTTGAACAAAACTCATGGAAGTAAGTGCCGTTCTCATTTTTATTCTAAGTGCAGCAAGGGATCATGGTTGTATAATGCCACCAGAGAAAGCATGTTTCCTCCTCCCTAGCAATAATCTCAGTGTTCAGGGCAGTCATCTGTGATGTGATAGATGGAATTTCAGTCCCCTCTCTTGTCTGATGGGAATTCAAAACCACATGTTCCCTCTTTAAGGAAAGTCCTCACACAGCCCCATTGGCTGTGCCAGTCCCTGCCATAAAAATATTTTGTACCTCTTGTATAAAGGGTGTTCATTATAATATCAAGATGTACCTAAACCTCAGAGGAGAGTGAGTGCTCTGTTTAGCATAATGCTTGCTTCTTTTCTATGTGCTGGTTTTTCCAAAGGAGAAGTGGTAAAATTATCTGTCTTCTGAAATGGCTTCTATGTTAGCGATGAGCAAGGAATGGGGAATAAAAGTTTGAACCTGTTTATGGTATTGAATAAATGATTATATTTATTTTACTATATCCTAGATGATTGTTTTGGTTAATAAGACTGCAAGGAATTTGTGTCACTTATGCACTGAGTGTCATGAAATTGCTGGTTTTGATGTATACTTTTTAGCTCAAATCCATCAGAGATGGAGAAGAACCTGAAGAACATAGGAAATGTCCGCTGGGTTTGACAGGAGTCGTGTGGCCCAGGGCTTGGGCTAGGGGGTTGGTCTCTCATATTTCCATCTCCCCAGGCTCCTGTCCAGAGTAGCCCGTGCTAGGGATGTTAGAGAGTACCCCTGCTCTCGGTCCATTTTTGGATCTCATTTCTTTTGAACACACAGTACTGTCTGCCCTCACCACCCTCTGTGGCAGCACCTCGCAGAAATCCTCTAGCATGTGACATGGTTTTCTTGAATTCAGACTGGCCTACACAATGCTTCAGTGGAGCTCTGCCTGGCTGTGACAAGCTGCTGCCTGTGGGCCTGTGTGGACAGAGAGGCGTTGGGGTCCTGGGGACACTGATTTCAGCAGGTAAAGCACATAGTCTCTGTGATGTGATAACAGCTGTGGGCTGATGGCTGGGTTGCAATTTATCTTCTTGACGTCTGATTTCCAAATCAAGTCTGGATCTCTCTCTGAGGTTCTCCCTGCTCCCTTTCCTCTCTTCAAGAGTGATGCCATGTTTCTAACTCTTCTTTCAGCAAAGTGACAATTACAGACTCCAAACACAGCTGATGAATAAATATGTGCGTTTTTCTAGCATGGACTATCTTGTGAGGGAGAGAGGAGAAGTAGCTGTAGTCAACACATTGCAAATTAGACCTTGCTCCCCAGTCAGCCTCATGAGTTTGTCTCACTGCTCCATGTGCTTATGGGCAGCAGGAAACAGGAGAGAAAACGAAACATTTGATTAATTCAATATTCCGCTCTTTCTGACTGTAACGGAATCAGCATGCAAATGCTATTCCGTGTTTTATTTTTTTTTGCATTGACAGTGTAGCTACACAAAAAATATTATGATCTTCTGCTGCCAAATGCAACTGAATGAATTATTCTGAAGCATTCTGAAGCCCGTCTTTGTCACAGTCTCCTATTTCAGTCCCTGTCATGTACTGTGCCTATCATTCATTATAGTTGATGGGTTGAGGGCAGAAAAGTGTCTCTCGCCTTGTTCTCTGGAGAATTTTGTCTTGTCTGTCTCACTTTCAATCACTGCTAATAGCTCTGCTGGAACAAATTCAAGAAGGGGCTGTGAGGAGATGATAAAAATATTTCACAGGGCAGTTTATATTTTAATAGTTAGTTTTAAAAATGAATTTGTTGGAGCAGACCAAAATGAAGATTGCTTAGAGAGATTTTTCTTACAAGCCTTTTAATTAATTTTTAAAATTGTTATTAATCTTTAAGCCCTTTGCATTCTTGTTGTATTTTTCCTGTGAATTGCTGTGAAGGATTGGGTTTTACTTTGATTGACCAATGACCATTTATCTTATGAGTTCATTAGGATGAGATACTGTTCAGCAAACACTGTTGGAGGAGAGAACAAAATAGCACTGAAGCTTTAGGATTGTGTTTTTGTAGGATCTTTCACAAATTCAACTGCTTCCTCTACCTTGCTTTTTAAGCACATTGTGGCTGTATTTGTTGCAGGTCTCCTGTCACTGTTCTGATGTCCTGCAAAGGTCATAGTGGAGGAATGTGACAGAGCTCACCGTTTTGGCAGGAGTTCGGTGGCACACAAGTGAGGGTGGAATTGTTGGACTGTTCTTAAGGTTTTTAGATTGTATTTACTATTGTTTTCTTGCAGGACTTTCTGACCTCTGTTCCACTAGAATGTCTATCTGAAAAGATAGAACTAAAAATCTAGTCTAAGAATTTAAGAAATACCATAGTGTGTAAATGTTCCTAATTATTTCTGTGAGTATTTTTTCAAAAAACTTTAGTTAATTGCATGAAGTAAGAGATATATTTAGGTATCCTTATGGAAGGTTTATGTTTCAGTCAGCTGTACAAATAAGTGTCAAGTGATCAAGTATCAATAAAAGGAGAAACCTCTTGACATCAGTAGTTTGAATTACTATTTGCTTTTATGCTGCTGTCATTTCTATAAGGATACTGGAAACAAACTTTTGGATAACAAGAAGAGGTTATAACTCATTGCTGGAGCAAAGGCAGACATCTTTGTTGATATTAGTATAACCTGTGATTTAATTTGATTTTGTGTCTACATCCCATAATTTTTTCACAAACAGTAAATTGTGGTTGTGCAAAAACTGGATCAGAAGGATGGTACTAAAACCCTGGAGTGAGACTGAGGCTTCATACCTGGCTCTACTGCAGGCTGTCTTTGGCAAGGTGGGAAAATCATCCTGCATGGCTTTTGCAAAAGATATCCTTTAGAATATATACCCTTTGGGACACCGAACTCTTTGAAGACTCATTCCTCCTGTCCCTCTCATGTTCATAGTCTCAACCTGAGATGCCTGTGGCTCAGTGTGGTTGTCCTCTCAATATCAGGAGGCACAATGACAATAAAATATGAATCTGTGTGTACTTTCCAGAGTGGTATGAAGAAATTAATCTGATTTGAAGAAGGTTCTAAAGATGGTTTTTCAGATGACATCAGTGAAAAAGTAACAATCTCATTCATTATTTGCTGTGATTTTTTTAGAATTTAATTGCATTGATACACTCTATATTGAAGCCTTTTTAAATTCACTGATTGAAGTGCCACCTTTTCTCACTTCAATTTTTTCCCCTGGGATTACAAGATTAGGATTTTTTTTTAGAAGAAAATAGGGCACTTTGGTAGATAGACTTTCATAGACTTGATGAAATAATTGTCTGCAACTGTCAAGACAAAAATCACTTGAAGACAGATCATCTTGTTACAGGAGGCTTGCTTCAGCAGTCTGGAACTTACAACCAATTTAGTTATGTCAAGGCATTAAACAACCTTTTCAGTCAAAACCAGGTATGAAGTAGTAAATTAAGTATGTTTTACCAGATTTTAATGATGACTATTTTTAATTAGTTACAGAAACATGCAGTAAAGTAATTATGTTAAACGTTGTAGTTGAGGAGTTCAGAGATTAAACCATTCTCTTCATGACTAATAGAAATGCTAACTGAACCTTTGTCCCCTATGTCACTAATTTTCAAGGATTTATGAATGTTGCAGTCCTTTTGCTGCCCTGTTACTGAAAGTTGTGCTGCAGGGGCACACCCAGTGAGCTCTGGCTGCTCATGGGTTTTGGGTCCTGGAGCTGTGAAAATATGAGGCAGCTCTTCTAAATAATTGCTTTTTAACATGGTGTAGAATACAATTCTTTCCTTTTTTATGTTGTCTGAGTAAAACCCCATCTCTCTTACATCCAGCTGACACAGAAAACAGGGCTACTCTTTGATTAGCACAGAAAAATGTGGATTCTACCCTGTATGAGTAATGGAAGTTGTGCCTGAGTCTATGTTTATCTAGACATAGCAGTCATTAAATTGTTTTATCTTGTTGTGCAAACTTAGATAAGAGAATTTCATTCAGAGTGACATAGGCAGAGGTTACAATCTCTGGAAAGCACCAGACCATCGCTTCTAGCATCTTCCACCCCACCCCCCACATTTCTAATCTCACTAATGGTATTGCGACCATCCCAGCTCTCGTGGAGGTCAGAGCTGGAAGACTGCAGAAATTCATATTTCAGGTATGGGCAATGCTCCTTCTATTCTGATTCCATTGGAAGAGACTCAAAATAAGTTATTCTTATCCTTTTCCATTAAGCATTCCTCTGCTTAGTCACATAAATGTAATTAAGACTGTGGGCCTCATGACTCTTTTTAATGGAATTAGATCTCATGACTCACTCGGGCATTATCTGAAGAACGTCTCCCTATACAAAATGACTCAATCACTAAGATTGCTGTCTGGCAGCATGCCAAGATATTAGGACCCAAAGAGCTAGCACTTAATCTGATTCAGGGACATCTTTAATATTTTTTGAACATACATGCAAGCGTATTCCAAATATCTTTCCCTCCAAAACAGAAATCAAGAATCTATTTCAGGCACACTCTGCACTCTGAGATGCCTTACAACATTATTGATCCTTTTAAAGTAATTGAATTTAATTCTGAAACATTTTGCAAAATTTCAGATGAAAAAATAGTGCATACAAATCAGGACAAAGTTCAGGGTCATGAGGAGGTCACTGAACACTGAAGGCTGCGACTACTGGCACTTTCATTTGTTTAGCCGTTTGAATCTTCTTTGGCACTCAAAATACATTTATGTACTGTGCTGAATTCTAACCTATTTCTTAGTATAAATCTTGTCTTCCAGTGAAAGGAGAAGAAATATGCTGTAACAATGTTCTTAAAATCAGTAATTTTTATCTGAGATGATACTTGCATAACAAAAGGCCTAATTTTCAAGCATGATGATTTGTTACCAAAAGCCAATGGAGTAAAGAGGAAGTGCAGGTTCTATGTTCTACCTGCACCTCTGCAGAGGTTTTGGATATGCATTTATCCAGTTGTAGGTATCTGGACTTAGATCTGCTGACCAAGATTTTAGTGTGTTCTTCTTATTCGAATTATTGCCCCTATTTATTCTTTCTCTGTTTGTTGCCAGAAAGCTGATATTTTCACTTTATAAAAGGAAGAGGAAAAAATTATTAAATTAATGCCAATAAATCATTATCAAAATAGTTTCTATCAAGTATAAAATTTCTCATGGTGATAAATGGTGAGCAGTGTCATTCTTTATATTTGTTCTAACGTGACAGAGGCCAACTCATCTTCATTTATGGTAAATGGCTAGATGCCATACAGTGTTAATATGAGAATGGGGCACTTTCAGTCATCTAAAATGAAGTCGTGTGGCACAACACAGA
This sequence comes from Picathartes gymnocephalus, assembly GCA_013390045.1. NCBI lineage: Eukaryota > Metazoa > Chordata > Aves > Passeriformes > Picathartidae > Picathartes > Picathartes gymnocephalus. Next base: position 4,550 of record WEKY01002973.1, on the reverse strand, counting down.
ATCTTGTGAAAGCTCAGTGGATATACAAGAATCTTATAATACCTATTCAGTGATCATGCAATATCCTTTTAATTGTTGCAAGAGTTTTCCCACATGCTGGTGCTGAAACTATATCACAGTCTAAAAAGATATTAAAACATTGGCAAAAATTTCTAGAAGAGATGTTTTCTGAGGGTTTAATGTAAGCAGCAACTGCATGCATACAACTTTAATATGTCAGTTCAAGAAAACAGAAATAGTCTGCTGTCTATTACATTTATTCTAGAATGTGTGTTCGATATGCTGCACCAACAGACATTCACCTACAGACCCACCTGAAACTTGAGGCTCTGACTACAACTGTAGGTGCTAAGCCTATGCTTATCCACTGCTGAGACAGAATTGACATGGCAAGTTTTTTTGTACTTCAAGTAAATACCAATAGAGTTTAAAATTAATTGTTAAATCCTGTCTTAGCAACTGGGCCTTAGCAACAGTTGTTCAAGTCAGTGAGTGAAAAATCTGTCTTTTCTGAAACAGGCAGACACTCTCTCACGGAACTCAGTGGGGCCAGGCTACAATATATGGCTTGTAGAATTAGTTGACTGTAGACCATAATATTTAAAATGTTTCAGAAAAAATGGTGGTATTATAATTTCTGATTCATAAAGCAGAAAACTAGAGCCACCAAGGTGAATGACTGATAATTCCCACACTCTTAGCCATGAACTTTTCTGGGTTCCTAGGTGGGGAGTCACAGGTTGTTCGAAACAGTATGTGAAGCAATACTCAAGTAAAAAGTATTTGGAAACTTCACCACTTGGCCCTAAAAATGCAATGAGCTAGTTATACAACACAGAGTCACTTGTTTTTTTTCCTTCATGACTTTACAAAATGCTTCAGATACCTGTGGATAAGCAGTCTAATCAGTGAAAACTTTTGATTGCTTTGAATGCAGCAGCCATCTGAACACACTAAAATGAGTGAGTGGTTAAATGATTACTGATGCATTTTCCCACAAATGCCTTTGCCCACAAGCTATGGTTAATTTTATTTTCAACCTGTATTTTGACTTAAATCCTTTCTTTGCAGCGCTCATAATAACTGTTAGTATGAACACTTCTTAGAGTAAGTGTTTAATTTTCTGAACCAATGGGGTTGTCATAAGCAAACCAGAATCTTGGTTAAGCAGGAGACAGCTACACATGTGATAAGGGATCTTGCCGTAGACCTTTGACAACTTTTTCTCTATTGTTCCTTACCAAAGGGGTGAAAGATGGGAAAGATCAAAGTCCTACTATTGGAATGCTCGATGTCCAAGTTATGACTCTTGTTTTGGGTCAATCTTGGTGCAGCAAAGCTTCCTATGAACAGTGCTGAGGGATATTGCTGAGCGCTCCCTGTGTCCTCCTTTACTTTCTGCTACCAGTAAAGCAATGCAAAAGTATTGTGTGCTTTCAGGTAAGTGGGAGATCTATTAGGAAAAGAAAAAAAGAAACAAAGAAAGAAAAAAAGGAAATATATCTTTCAATTAAAAGGACTTTTTAAAGATATGGAAAATAAATTTCCCTCACTGTAATGTCCTCTCACAGTAGAATTTTTTCCTTCCTGAAACATTTATGAATATTACTTTCTTTTTCTTTCCTTTTTCTTATTCTTCTTCTGTGCAGCATGTGGTTTTCACTTGGAGAAATTAGTCTGGTGTATCTTCAAAAGCTTAAGTTATCTG
>WEKY01002972.1:105000-123476 GCA_013390045.1 Picathartes gymnocephalus | reverse complement strand
ATTGAGCATAATCTTGAATATTAATGTGAAAAAAAAAAAAGCTGAAACAATATACCCTCACATCTTAGAATTAATTACATGCTCTGTGTGTACTTAGCCTATTCAATCTATGGAAATTAATTTTTTTTCTTTACTTAGGTTTTCTGAATGATGCACATATTATTGTAATGGATGTCATACTGAGATGCTAATATCATTCCTGCAGGTTTTCTCTTTGTGGGTAAAATATTTTTAGAATTTTGCATATTATGCCACTTTCTTGCTTTGAAGTAGGATTTTTCTCACTGGGGAAGACTTTACAATATATTGTAATTAAATATAAATGTATTTAATTCTTATTCATGGGTCATAATTATCAAATTATAATTTTAAAATCTATCTGAAAAGTAACAAATCCTCCCACACCATTTTCCTTGCTTTAACCCACAGGAAAAAAAAATAGTTCTAAGCAAAGTTCCAAGGAGGGTTAGAAGACAAACCTGTTAGACACATCAAAGACCGTTAAATTGCATTACAAGACCAAAAAACATAAGACAATCATTTGTTGTGGAGAAAATTCTGTCACAGTTCTCAAGAGACATCATCTGTTCTTTCCATCTGCTCATCTTTGTGCAACTTGGCCCTTGCGCCTCTAATGTGGCTCGTGAAACCACAGACTTGTTCAGAGGTGCTTTTTTTCTCCGGTATGCAACCAGCTAAAAAGGCTTCTGAAGTAATTGCGGGGCTCTGCAGTGATGCCTGAGCTGGCTCTGAAGGGATTAACTGTGGGTTTGGGAACAAAATAGCTGTACAGGTATTGAGGTACCCCAGCAACACATGAACTCCTCAGCTCAAGATGCTAATTAGCCTTGTAGAGAAGCAGTGCTAATTAGTCCGCATGGAATGACCCAGTATTACAGCTTCTGGGACCTGACATTCAATTATGTGTGTGGTGTGGCTGTTTTGTCATACAAGGTTTTTCATACTTCCCTCTAGAGTGGCATAGACAGCCTTACAGATTTACCACATTCCCTTCTTCCTTTCCACACTTTAATTCTTTCTTTTTTTTTTTTTTTTTTTCCCTGTAACTATCAGACACATCCCAGTACACTGCATGGCCTTTTTGGTTTCACCTTGGGTCTGTTATTTCACTGCAAAGAAATCTTCATTGCATCATGATGCCGGTTGCTTTCTGTGTTTCTTCATCAGGTGGATGCTGTCTAATGCTCTGAAGACCACTGCTCATTTTTCTTTACCAATGAAAGCAGTAAATGATTGGAAAAACTAATGGGCAGCACAATTGCTCTGCTGCTTCCTGAGAAGGATAGCACTGTAGGGAGAGCCTGAAGTCTTAAAAGATGAGGCAATCTAAGCTAAAATGAGGAAAAAAATTTTACCAAATATTGAGCTCTGGTACATATTGGTATGTTCACCTTGCATATTGTGTGAAAACATTAGCTGGAATCAAGCTATTTTTTTGTGTCACCTGAACAAAGAGTACACAAAGAAAAACTTGGAAGCTACTATCTCATCTAAGTCAGTAAAACAGAATTCTTTAAATGGAAATGTTTATGAAATATACACTCACATTTAACTAAAGTTAAAGGCGACTGTTCTGTAAGATTAATAGAGGTTTTTACCATTATGCAAAGGACAACAATGACCTTTGCAAACAATCCTGCCTGGGTAGTTTAAGGAGGAGCATTGCCCCAGAGGAGGGAAAGGATCATTCCCCTTTATTTGGCTAGGCTTGAAGTGCTGTGTCCTTTTCTGGGTTTCCCTTGGCAGTAGAGACCTGGACATACTGGAGAGAGCCCAGTGAAGGGCACTAAGGTGGTTAAGGACCGGGAACAGCTCTGGAACAGATGAGGAACTGCTGAGAGAGCTGGGGCTGTTTATCCTAAAGGGAAGGCTCAGGGAGGGTACTGTAAAAAACGCCTGAAGGGAGAGTGCAAATAAGACTCATCCAGGCTCTTTTCAGCAGTGTTCAGTGACAGGACAAGAGAAAAAAGACACAAACATAAACACAGGAACCTCAGTCTGGACACAAGGAGAGCCTTTCTAACTGTGAGGATAACTGAACACAGGCACAGGTTGCCCAGAGAGGTTGTGATTTCCCTCCTTGGACATACTCAACAGCCATCTGGATGTGGTCCAGGGAAACTGGCTGTAGGTGGCCCTGCTTGAGCAGGAGGTGACCTTCAAAGTTCACTTTCAACCTCAACCATTTTCTGATACTGTGAAATTATGACCTTATGGTAATAAACTCACATTTGTCTATCTAAAGAGAAAATAAAAATGAAATCTAATAATTATTCTTCTGCCCATTAATCTTTCTGGCTGACAAAAGCTTTTTAAAACTTATAAATGGCACCACAATTTCCATCAGCAATAGAGAAAAAAACACATAATCAGGGTGGAGGGGAAAGGGCAGCACAAACACAAGTTTCTTATCTCAGCTGTGTTGTTGCTTTTGTCACACAGAAGAGATGAATTAACACAAAAGGTATGAAAAGCCTCCCAGTAGCAGCAGTTTTCTCTTTAAGAAACAGTTATGAATGACAGTCTCAGACATATTGCTATGAAGAGAGCCTCAAGCCCTGTCATGAGTGATCTCATAAAGCTTTCCCTTCCAAGGTGTTTCTCTGGAAAAACATCTTCTAGTTATATTGTGTTAAAGGAAACTAACCTGAATGTAAACATGCCATGTTGCTTTGAAACTCACATATAAAGAAATCTTCTTTCACCTCAGTTTGTCATGTTTATTCAGGGTTAAATCAGTATCTGCTCTGTTGACTTCTCAAAGTTCAGTGGTTCTATTCTGTTTTAACTCTTCTTATACCTAAAATTTCATGAAATCCATAATTTCATTTAAATTAGTCCCTATCCATGGATCCAATGATCTTTAATGTCCCTCCCGACACAGGCAATTCTGTGATTTAGGAACATGAAAGACAAAAAATCTTCTCATTTTTTGCTTTTTAAATCTTTGTATATTACATTTTTACCGAGAACATTATCTTTGGATTGAGTTTCTCCCCCCAGTGTAATATTAGGTTCATAATTTCTTCAACTTTCTTAATTAACAATTCATGCTTCAAGATCCTTCTCATTTGTCAGAATTGTAATTCTACAAAAACATATCTTTAAAAAACTCTTTACTATCCTTAGTACTTCTTATTCTTCTGACAAAATTTTAGTGCAGTTTTTATTATTTTTGTTACTCAGGTGATAGTCAACTAAATTGTTTTGTGGCTGAACAAAATCCAAGAAGTGAGTCAATGACAGATTTTTGAAAGTAGAATGGATATTGTTTCTAGTGAATGAATCAAACCTGTATGGCTGTCAATTTATTCCAGAATTTTCTTTGTCTCCCCAGGCTGTACTTTCCTCTTAAATGTATCACTTATTCTAGTGGGCAGTTCTAATTATGGCTGTTTTGTCTTGATTTACAGGATACCCTCATCTGTAATGTACTTAAAGTCAAAAATATTAAATCATAAATAATTATCAATTAGCAGTTCATGCTACATTATATAATGAGAAAAAATTGACTTCTTACTGGTAATTACTAAACATTATGACAAATATGTTGCATAAAAAGTCCTCTTATCAGCATGACGTTGGCATAATAAATGAAACAATATCATGATTTCTCCAAAATCCTCAGAAGACATTTATGGATCTTGTGCTGGTATATAACCTAGGTTAAAGAAAATCTCCTGTATATATTTTTAGATATATACAGTAAAAAAAGATTTCTAATCTCTCTTAATAGATAAAACTCTGGAATATAGGCTTAACTTAGTGTATACCTTATGACAACTCTATAAATAGATATTTTTCTGAATCAGATTCTGTATAGAGTGTATATTTTTCATATATTATGTTAATTCTCACTAAGCTGAAAAACAATTGCTTTCTTTAATAAGATTATAAAATATGATCTTTGTATGTAGAACAAGGAGTTTGCATCATATACTCGTATCATGAATGGAAGATAGTAAATAAACATACTCTAAATCATAAAAAAAATTGGAAAAAATATTCAAAATAATTTAACAGTGGGAGGTGTGGGTGGGCACACTCTCAGACTTATTCTTTCAACTCTACTGGTCACAGAGGATTTATTAGTTTCAGGTTAAGAGGGTTGATTCTGAAATAATTGTCCTTTGAATTGTTTCTCTGTGCTCTCCATTTGATACAATAGCATTAGTATATATTTATCAGTAAGTACTTTTTAATGGAATTTACACGAGTATTAGGTCATTGTTTCATCAGCTATCATTGATCCTCATTTTTTAAATCAAGAGTTTTAGAGACAAATAGTCTCTAAATGTATTCCCTTCTCCTAAAAGAAAGTGTTGGGGAAGGAAAGAACTGGAAAGAAGTGCAGATTTCTTAACATCTATATTTTATGGAGTTGATAGGAAGAAAATACTGCCCAAAAGAGCTTGGTAAGGGTCAGAATTCCAGGCATAGTGGTCCTCACCATCCAAATGGAACAGAAAATCTGATTATCCTTGTGGAAGAGAGCCACTGAAGCCATTTTGCCAGGCTCATCCTACTGGAAGTGAACAGAGAATGATTTGGCCCTATGTATCACATTTTAAGTGTCAGGTGAGGGGACAGGAAACTGCTAAAATTTTGTGGTCCATGCCCTCAAAAAACTCTAAACTCTCCATTAGGAACATTGAATGTGTTTTTGAAAAGGGTTCACCATGGTATATTAAAGTGAAAACACATATGGCATATTAATTTAAGAATGGCTGAAATCGATGAAGTCAAAATTATGATATTTGCTAAAAAATTTCTTGCAGTTCCATAAGTAAATTGCTTAAAATATAAGTATATAAGTATATAAATATACCTAAATATAAGAAGGTATATATACCAGTATATACATATATATATATATATATGTATATACATAAAGTATGAAAGTATATATAATGTGAGTATAAAAACTACAAGTATTTTATAAGCAAATTGCTTTAAAAACTCCAAATAAAAAAAGAGGTTGCTAGGAGATAGTAAGCATATGGATTTACAGTTATTTAGAGATGATATTTGAGCCATGGAATTTTATGTTTTCAAACTGAAGGAAGAGGGATCTGTTGCGAAGGATTTTACTGGATGTAGTCTTTAAGTTCAGAGAAGAAAATGGACTAATAGGGAAATGATCATGAAAAATTTGATGCTGTTTTCAACTTTGAACAAAGTGTAAGAACTGCAATGCTCATTCGGGTTTTTTCCTCATCTTTCTCCTTTGCCCTTAATGTGGTGGTGCATTTGTGCATTGTTATGTTTAATCCTTTAAATTTCTCTTCAGTATTTGTATCCTGCCACTAGATTTTTATCCATTTACATTGTTAAATAGATAAAGTGCTAAACCCTTACATAAAGAAAAAAAAAAAGGTTAATGTTTCGATTTCTATGTACAGTGCAGTGAAATTTAGCCCCTGAAATCAGAAAGTGGATATATGCAAATCATGACTTATGACTGTCAAGACATACTGGGAAGGTGTCTCACATGTAGAGGCAGCCTGGGTTATTTGCAGGCATTTCAACATGTTTTCTGCAACCCTGTACCTATACTGATTTAAAAAAAAAAAGAAGACAATAAATGGTAGAGTTTTTGGTTTTTTTTCGTAAAGAGTTTGTGAAAGTTTTGATCTTTCATAAAAATCACTCTAAATTGCAAACTAATTTCTTTTGCTTTTTAAATAAAAACATTCAAGGTTTATGCCATACAAGATAAATATATCTTCACCTCTGCAGTCAGGGTCCTAAGCAGAGTTTTAGAGACATCATAACAGGTTGCACGCACAGGACACCCAAAAGTTAGTTTTTGTCCTTATGCTGCAGCACATTTTGCTCTTGTTTGGATGTATTTTTCATTTCAGAACAAATGACTCGAGGCAAGGTAGTCTTTCAGGTTTATTTACTCCTCTCTCCCTTCCTCAGCACAGCAAACAAAGTTCCAGTGATGGGAAGGATCCGTGTGAGTCAGGGTTATATATGTGGTGAGCATTGTGAGGGGCTGGGGGGAAGAAAGATAATTACAAATAGAGGAAAGGGAAACATCCTCCTCTTCCCATCTGCAGTCAGTAGTGAGTGTGGAGAGAGAATTAATGCTTGCACAGGAACTGAGCGGGAGGCTAATTGGGATATAACAATTCACTGGCAAATTAATTGGACTAACGCTGATTTGTATTTTAGTATTTGATGTGGCAGCTTGAGACTGCATCCTCAAATAATGGTGAAATATAATTATTCCAATGGAACACAGACTATCACTTCAGATGTTTTCTGGAAAGCACACTGGTTATAGCAGGGTCGATTTGTCGTGCCAGTCAGGAATGTAGCAACTGTAAAACTTTGCAATGCAAAATATTCAGCCCAAGGTAATTAACAGCATTGTCTTAAACTATGACAAATTATAACTCAAATTTTGCCAAATTCAAGCACTATAGAAGGTTAATGAAAACACACACAATAGCATACAAGAGATGCGTTTGGTTAGATATCTGTGCATGCAGAATATGTAGGACCGCACATACTGTCTGTCCCGTGTGCAGTCAGCCCTAGTTACCCTATACCCATCTCTTCAAGCTTTGGGCTAAAAGGCAATGACTCCACTGAGGGCCAGTGTGTGAGAATCATATTCTTATATGTTTCTGTCCTGCTCTGTCCTGTTGAGTTCTACTCGTCCCTTTACACTGCAGTGCTTGTGCCCTCTACGCAGCACAAGAAAAATGTAACACTCAGAGAAACTTTGTGAGGGATAGAAAGTTCTGGATGGATCCCACTGGGACAATAGGAAAGCCACTGCTCCTCCCTGATCAAATTGATTACTGCTTGATAAATCGTATGTGCATATTAGAGATATCAGGAAAATTGGATTAATAGTCTATATTTCTGTGCAAATGCCATTGGGTCATTTTCTTGTACACTTTTTCACCCAATGCAATTCTAGAAAGTGAGTACCATAGATGAGAAACCACACAACGTTCATTCTTTTTTCTATAGTACAAATAATTGTTTTAAGTAACTCCATGCTTTGCAGCATGAAATTATTGAAGAATGAAGTTGTGGCTTTACATCTGACTTTGCAATGCAACATATTATCAGCACTTTATAAAACTGAATGTATTTTAGTATTACGATCTGTAACAGGAGGATCTTTCTTCTATCACAGCTCCTGAGCAAGGATACAAGAGAAATTCTGACACTGATCTAATTCCTGTTGGGATCAGACACAGATCTATACACTCTTTATCTTCTGTCTCCTCTACTGCAATCAGTTCAGATAAGAAACAGGTCTTCAACTTTATATGTTGATTTCTACCTTTCATGTTCTCTTCCCTTTCTTGCTATGCTCCATATCAAACTTCTTGCATCTCAAAGGTCATTTGGTAGGCCAGCCACCAAACCTTCTGTAGTAACCAGCTAAATCAATTTTTCCCACTGGCTGTAAGTCATATTAAGGTTAATTTTATCTCAGAATACTCTTCAATGGCATTCTTTTGAAAACACAAAATATTTAAGCAAGTTTGACTCAGAACTCATCTACCTTGCCATTTTAGCCACTCAGGCACATCTGTGTCTGAGGAAACACAAAGAAAATAAAGACTTTCATGTTCACTTTATGTTAGAAAAAACAGTTTCTTCTCTTTTTGTATATACATTTAGTTGTTGTCCTTAAAGGTGCAATAAGTGCACAACTGGCCTTTTTATTATATTAATATGAAGAAGGCTCAAAATTGATGCCCACCAGATAGGCAAATCAGTAGCTAGTACGGAATTCCGTAATCAACAATTTTTTTTTTTTTTTTTTAATTAAAACATGACTGAGAACATGAGTATTCACCTTGATCCTGTTAAATCGTCCTGCTTTGTGAGGGTCTATAGTAAGGTTTCTACAGTAACACTACTGATGTGAGCCTGAGTTTTGCTGACCTCAGATCATCTTCTCAAAGGTCCCAGGAGATCAGGTTGGGGCTAGTGTGAGGGAGTCAGGGCAATTCTGTCAAAAAAGGATTGCTTAATATTATCTTGTGCAAAGCACTGTAATAAAATAACAAATAATAATAAAACTAAAAGAAACATTTTAGATTTTATAGCTCAGACTTGTTCCCAATGGTGTCTCATCTCAGCTCCTTTATGGGTGAGATAGTGAAGATTGNAAGACAACCCAACCCCCAACAGCACTGAATACTTCCCCATGGAACAAATGACCTTAATTAATTTTGGTAAAGAATCACTTTCTTTCTCTGCTTATGCTTCTTTCTGTCTTTCTTGGATTCAGAAAATTTCTCAGGCTTTTAAAGTCAATTCATATTTAATAAATCATGAAACAAATCCTTTATACATAAAGTTGTTATGAAGGAAAGGACTTCATTTCAGCAAGTAGGTGCTCCTGTTTCCTAAACTGCAAAATTGATCAGGGCAAAAAGAGGTTGCAACCTTTCATTTTTGATAAATTTAAGATCCCAAGGATATCTTTATATTTTAAGGTACTATTTGAAGTAACACTGACTGTGTTTAGCAGTAGAGTTGGGTACTTGGCTTCACTTTTTACGTCACTTCTTTAATTTCTCTCACTGAATAAAAAAGTGTCATCCGCCAGACAAATAGGGTTGAGCTCAGGGATTTGCTTGAGGTGCACTTTGTAGCACAGTAGCAAGTATAACTTGTCCTGTGGACTGACTGAGAGAGTTCTTACTTGATGTAACTGGGAGGAAAAATAAGATGAAGAAAAAGTAGTTTGTGCTGCGGCTACACAGTGTTGAGAGCTGCCATAGTTTCATGTATGATGAAAGCAGAGAGATGGATATGACTTTCTATTGATGAATGTTTAATGGCACAACCAAGGCTGTAAGATCTTATACTTTTTGTCCTCTAATGACAATTCTGTTTCAGCAGAGGGTTCCTCGTGGAGGGTTGGGTTTTTTGGGGGGAGGAGGTGATTTGCTTCTTATTTTACTTCATCTGTATAAGATAGTAAAGAATATAAAAAGCATGTTGACATGTCATGCAGTAGAAGTTAATAATGACTGGAGAGTTTGAGAGATTTTTGCCTTTTAAGAATTTAGAAATTGCCAAAATTTGCACTTGGGCGTGAGACTTGCAATCTGTAAAGAAACTTGCAGATTTGGCCCACTGAGGGTTGCAGATGCTATCAAGTATTAAGTTGGCTTTGGTTTTCTACTCCTTTGAACATCCATTCTCATGCTTTGGCTATTTCCTGGCCTTTCAAGTTTTCTCTCTGTTTTGGTTTCTTGTTTTCTGTATAAAAACTTTCCTATTGATCCTTCTTCAGTTCTATTTAAAAGCTTGGTAGGCCTAAGAGTTGTTTCTTTGAATCTTTTGACCAACTAAACTGAGTTTTCACCCCCACTTATCTTTAGCAAGCTATTCTTTGATATGCTTTCACTCTGACTCCAGAGATTGCTTCCCTCTTTTTCATTCATTTCATGCTGGTGAAGAAGTTCCTTTCTGAGTGCACATTGCCTTAAGCTGTTGTGAAATGGATAGAGCCAGCAAAATAGTCTCCATTTGTTGAAAATCATATTCAGTAAACTGCAGTTTTCTTTTTTATTTTTTCTTTTTTTTTTTTAATCCCAGGCAGAATAAAGGTGTACTTTGTTTTTCCTAAGGAAGAGTAGAAAAAAGATACACATTCTTAAAATTTCTATTTAAATGCAGTAAAACTCTCCTAGTCTGTCTTTTGTTGCTGTTGAAGATAGTTAAACATGAAACCAGCCATTAGTGCAGTTGTGTTTGTACTGTAGCTTTCCTCTGACAGTAGTAGCTGAATGTACCAGTCTAGCTTTTAGAATCAAATTTAAAGTGTTTTCACCCATTTAAAAGACTTGATTTTTCATCAGATCTCTACAGCAAGAAAAAAAAGTACTGGATAAGGAAGTAGTATAGAATGCTGCAGGAGAATATTTATAGACCTAAACATCAGGAGAATGGCATTGCTCTGCAAATAAATAACAGTTATAATTTTTCGAACTGGGTATGAGGAATTTAAGTCTTCGATATATTATGTCTATTTTTAGCGTAAATCTCATCAGTGTAAGCCAATATAACATATGCCAGCTGTGAATTACCAAATTAATGTAAAAATCATAGCATTCTGACTTTGAATGACTGATTTCAAAGTCATTTTATTGTCGTTGTCTGCCTACTGGCTAACAAGTGACAAAGCACATCCTGAATTTTAAACAGTAAGTTAATTTCTATTTACACATCTGTCCTACTTTCACCAATTCTATTCACTAAATAGCATTATTTTTGACATACTACATATAAACACACTCACTTTTTTCTTGTAATTCTATTTATCCACTTGTATTTGTAATGTCTTTCATGCTAAATCTTCTCTATAATAAGTAGAGGACATGGTGGATTAAAATTTCAACATCATAATGTACTAAATTGCCTGTATTAAGTAAAGCGAATTCTTATAGAACATATTGCAAGAAAACAAATAATACATATGTATTACTTAGCCCTTCAAAGTTCAAAAATAGACTGCAAAATGTAGAGTGTACAAGGGAAAAAAAGGAAATTATTTTTTTTACTTATTTCTGGGCTTAAAATCTCTTACTACTCAAAAAACCACCACAGACAATGTAACAATAATTATTTCTTTTACAAAATTATGTAAGCAACCAGTGAACTTCTGGGATCACTGAGTTGAAGCCCCTGAATATTGTGGGCACAAACATTTCTGAAGCTGTCATGCCCATCCATTTCCTCAGTGCTGGATTTGATATACAAAGAACAAACATAAAAACACCTGTAAATAAAATGTCCCACAGAGAAACATGCCAGATGCTCCAACTCCTCCCTCCTCTATCTGTTGACAACTGACGAAAAGAAGAAGACAGCTGAAACTTGGATTCAATGAAGAGCCTAGAAAATTGTGTAAAAATAGGCAAGAGGGTGCTGAGATGTCTCAATAAGAATAAGAAGTAGTCAGAAAATCTAGCTGAAGTGGAAGCCAGTGTTGGAAGAGAATGTGATGAGAGATGGGCAGATACAGGGGAGTGGTAGCACTGAAAGGGATTTGGGCATGAAAGCAAAAAAATGCAACCAAACGGGAAAGCTGACAAAATGGAATGGATTCGTAATTGTGTGGATGGAAAGTTAGCTTAGAGCCTCTGTGGGGAATCCACAGAGAAAGGATGTGGGTACAAACTCACCAGGAATCACGTTTGACAAAAGATTTGGAGGAAAAAAGGCTCTCACAAATTTTTAAGGAAAAAAGTACCTTTGACTCCCAGCTAGATGTTGGATATAGAAACCGGTAGTGGCCCTGTGTGCAGTGACCCACGGTGTGCTCAGACAGGACAAGTCTCAATAAAGTGACATCAACGAGCTTTGTCGTGTGTATGACTGAGCAGTTATTAAGATCTTTCACAGACTTACAGGATCTCATCTATTTTGCCAGAATAAAAGACTGATTTACAGTAGAAACAGCCTCACTCTTTCCTGTATCAGATGCTTCATGAGCTTTCTAGCAAAACTTTAATTAAATTTCTAAATGTAGTTGCTAGCTTGATGTAATGTTTCCTCTGTGGATTTGAAATATGATTTTTTTTCTCATAACAAAGGTCGTTTTTCCTTTTTATATTAAAATCTTTCTTTTATCTGCCATTTGAAAATTATAAATGCATTAAAAACTGAAAGCAAAAATAGAAATCTTAGAACAGTGTATAAGAATAGTAGTGATTGATGGTGATGATGATAGTGTTTGTGGGATTATAGGTCCAGCCCATTCATTTACAGTTTAAAAAACTTCCCAGAAGGAGCATAAGATCGTTGATTTTCGCAGTTAAATGCTACTTTTGTGTCTGAGAAAAATAAACTTTTAATTTCATGGTTGCAATAAAAATGGAATGTGAGGCTGAAATACAATTTTTTTTTTTTTCAAAGGAACTAGTCTTCTTTCATTTGAATGTTTGATTAATTGGTTGGTTGGTTGGTTTTTGCTTGTATGTTTTTTTCCAGCAAGATAATTTCATATACCTATAAATTTAGTGTTGGAAAATTTTAAGGAAATACTGGGACTTTCATAATACTGAAAGTAAGATAGAAGGAGCATATCCCAGATCTGAGATGTCTGGGCTAACTTCTGCATGTGTCAAGCCTAAAATAAAGTCAGCAAAAACTTGAAAAAAAGATCCATTTTCATTTAGGCATAGGAACATTCTGAGGCCATAAAGGAACAAGAACAAATAGAGAGGAGAGCCAGCAAAATCCAATATTTTTCATTTTAAAGTTCACTGCAGTTCATTTTGCAGACAACCAAGAGACAAGCAGGCATAGGAATAATATACTGCAGCAAAATGTTGTTGCTTGCTCTGAAGTAACAAGAAACAAGTTTTACATGTACTTCTTTACTGGTCTTTTCAGACATATGTATAAGAATAGCATGTATCTTTCATACCTTATGAATGATGTACTTACTGTAAATTTTTCAGTGTGTGCAATACTAAGAAGTTGTACCAGTTCTGGCATAAATATGCATAATCTGCACATGTTTATCAAAATATCTGTGTGATCATGTACAGCCTGGAAGCTTTAAAAGAATCATTTTCTGTTTGGACTTCCCAAGTAAATATATACTGGTCTTCAAAATATCTGAAACAGGTAATTTTGACTATTCATATTTAGCTGAGACTTCAAAATCACTACAGTCTCTGCTGTCTCACTCCTTTCTGGCTATGATTTTAGTTTTGACTTATTGCTAAAACAAATGAGAAAATCACAGTTTTGAAAGTTCTGACTGAAGTCAAAGCAATGATGTGAGAAGGACATTCAGGCATGGTATTGCCATTTAAACCAAAATAAATCATCTCTATGTTTGTCATGCAATTTTTCTTAAAATATTGCACCCATACTCATCCTGAGGAAGGAAATACCAGATCCATGTAAGACAAAGGGTTCTTGTGGTCTTTCCATTGTGCTCTAAATCAAAGAGTCTTGAAAGTCAAATCATTGCTAAATAGGCACAAATTCACCTGAACCGGCCCATCATTATGTAAACTATTCAATCACTAATTTGGTAGCAATGGAAAGAATTTCAGTTAGTAAATTATTTAATAAGAAGTTGTTGCATAGTTTTTCAGGCATACAGCAGAGAGAGAACATTATTATAACTCCTTAAACTGTTATCTGATCAACTTATGTGTTTTGAAAAATGTTATTCACAAATTTTTTGGAGTGTTTTGGAAGCTTAAATTCATCTATGATCCTAGAGATAACTGAAATACCTGAATTGGACTGAGGATTTGCTTTCCAAATTAGATAAAGTTATTTAAATATTTGGTCATCAAAGATTTTAATCTGCTCTTGGTGATGCCTTGGATTTTAACTTTCATATTTCTCAAATCCTGTAGTGCTTGGTGTGTGACTCTGAACTGTCTTGTAACCTGTTAGCTGCTGCTTTCTCAGATTATGATGGACATAACAAACCTCTCCAGGCCTGTTCTCCAAGGACATTCGGACTGTGCTGGGCCCAGAATGTGTAAACCAACATCTAGAGAAAGGGGGGGCACGTTGGAGAGGATTACATCAGTAGCTAAAGTTTTAATTGGTGAATTTATGCTGATACGCTAATGGACCAAAACCTATAACTGGGGTAAGAACTCGTGACTTGTCGTCCATCTTGGGGGTCCACCTTAGGGTGCAGTGGCAGCCTGTGGCTCCCCAGGATGTACCTTTGAAAGCTTTCAAATAAATATCCACCTTTATTCTCTTACTCCTGTTTCCAGGTAGCCAATTCAGGCATCATTGGCACCATTTCAGGTTCAGTTTCTTTGGTCTAAATTATTACTGTCTTATAGCATTGTGTTTTCTTCTGATATTCCAGGAGTTGCTTTCTGTAGAGATCATTTAATTAAGGTGCAGATTAAGGCCTTAGAGCTCAGCACAGCAGGTATTATCATGCAGCTTTTAACCAAATATTTCATAAATGTGTGTATCTTAAGAATTATTCCCTACTCATATCTGACTCGTAAAGTTAATTCATCCATGATCTTAAAAAAATGCACTGAGAATATCTGCAGATGAGGGATATAAAGTTAGCATGGTATTCTTCAGTTAGCATTAAACTGTGAGGCTTCAGTATTGCAGCCCCATATGTTAAGAATCAAGGGAACCTCTTCTAAATAAATATGTGCAATAAGTGCATTAAAGAGTTTGACAAAGTATACTGTGATTTATAATCTTATGTTGATAGCAGGGATGAGCCAATTTTCTGATTAATTTTTCTCAGGTTATTTCAAAGCCCTGTAGCAATGCAAATCTGTGCAATGCTTCATAATATATTAAGAATATGACATTTTTAATCTTCACTTTAGGGAGTCATCAAAATTTAGGACTTAGTTAATGTGACAGGATTTGTATTGCTGTTATGAAAGTATTCAAGACCAGATGTAATTATGGTTCTTCATGATATTTACCAAGGCCCATACACACAAATTACTCTCAGTTCCTTTAGCAAAACAAATTGTGTTTTTCTGCCAGTTGGGACTGTTTTCTAGAAGAGGCTGTTGTTCATTTAAGAAAGTATAAGTAAACTAAAAACATTTTAAATTATAATTTTGTCTTTTTCAAAACCATTAATTTGTGACAGAGTTATAGTAATATTAAAAGTAGAAATATAACAACCTACTAGAGGTGGTTCAAAGTAAATTGAGCTTCAATTAGCATAGGAAATTACTGTTCTATCAGTCTACGCTTTAAAATGGGGTACAGCAATTAAATAATATAAAAATAATAATGGAATCTTGTAATCATCGACTACCAGGTTGGAAAGGACCTCAAGGATGGAGTGCTGGCAATAGGTTGTGTAAATAGGGAATTAAGAAACAAAAACTGAAGAAAAATGCATTTCTAGCTCACAATGCAGATTTTTTATTTTATTTCAGAATACTAATTTAAACCTCATTTATTTTCTGCACCACATCCTGCGGGAACAAAGCCCTCATTTCACATACTGTCACCTTTTTAATCATAAGAGGGAATCAAGCCCTCCTAACTTTCTCCAAAAATTAATATAATTGGAGAGGGGTTTGGAATTTGTTTCTTGAGTTCTATACTGAGGCACACATATTATAAAAAATCCAGTCAAATCACTCAGATGGAATTTATCAGATCCTACTCTAGTCAAAATCATGGAAACTGAGGGAGATGAAATGTGTAAAGAGAGTGAGCTGGCACTGGAATAGATGACATTTTAACAGTTAATTTAATCTCCCCTCTCATGTGATTAAATGTTGGCTGAATTATTCAGCATACACAAAATAAGAGCCAATGAAGTGGCTACCTCATGTATTTTTAACCAAACTTTTTTTGGTGACGTGTAGAGAATCTTAAACTATTTTACTCAGTCTCTGAAATCTGTTCACTGTTGCACTGGGAGTCTTTAGTAAAACTATTGGGTCATTGAAGAGGAAGAATAATCATAACCAATAGATTTTAGAAACATTTTCCAAATAAATGTATCTTAAGATTGGAATACTACATTATTCTGAAGGTGAAATTGAAGCAAGTCTCCCTGAAATTCTTAAGAAGTTGAATTTGACATCGTAAGAAAATGAACTCAGAAGAGCGAGTTGTTAGGAACATTTGGAATGGAAATCTTTTCTTGTGGGTTAAAGATCATCAATAGAAACACTTTTTTCTCCATCTCTCATTCTTTTGTCTCTCATTAGGAAAGAGCTTTCCAGAGCTTTATCAACTAAACTGATCTATTTCCCTGCTAAAATTTCTTTAGAACTCCTCCTTTGTACCTAGAACTAGAGTGCTGTGATTTTGGTTGCTCTGTAATCTGAGTTCTTAATGTGGTCCTGACTAATACTGAAAAGTTACCTTACCTATAAAGACAATCTAATTGTTCAATGTTTCCATCATTATTCATATATCTACAATGATTTGCCCTTATAATTTGTATTTACACATACTTATTTACACAATAATTTAATGTGTTTTTACAGAATTTTTCTCCTTGGGGCAAATAAATCTGTACTTATTTCCTAATGTGTACTTATGGTGGTTTGCAGCAATTTGCTTTGGTATAATAAAATATTTGTTTGGTTTCAGATCTGAAGTAATCTTTTCTAAGAGAAGAGGTGGAAGGCTATTTTGATAATTTTAATTGGATAAAAACTTATTTAAAATACTTGCTGTAAGTGCAAATCTTGAATTTTACTTTTGGTCTCTATCATGATAACAATGAACTCTGTAAATTTCCATATTTTAATAGCCAAAGTTTCATGCATAAATGAGACGCATTTGATTATAAACAGCAGCTTTCATAGGAGTTTGTCATTAAAGCAGCCAGATTAGTAAAAATAATTTTTTACACTAGCAAAAGAGGAAAGGAACAAATAGTGAATTTTGATGTTGATGATGGATGAATAAGTGGCAACTAATGTTTCATTCAGTAGACTGAGTTGTCATTGTAAACATAGTTATTTATCTTTGAAATATTTATTTATTCATGAAAGATCCATTATTAAAAGGATAATTATTTATGAGTTTGGACTGATTTTAGAAAATATTTTCAAATGAAATAAAATGGAAATAAGGAAATGGGATTTTTGTTTTTATATAGAGTAGACAACAGCTGTTTGCCTGATTAGCATTGTGGTTTTGGAGTGTAGTTTATTCTCCTTTGTTTGTTGTGAAATAATGTGTGATTTTATTCTGTGTTCTAGCCTGACTCTGATTGCAATTTAATGTATCCATTTTCAATCAATATTTATATTTTCAGATAATGGCAGGACAGAATAAGACATAAACCCATCAGAGGAAAGAATTCAAACTGAAAGTAGTTTAGGCAAATGGAATGTCATTGTGGGGGAAAATGGGATGTACAGTTATATTTCTTCATTGTGGTAGAAATAACAAATGAGAGGAGAGACAGACTAGGCTCTAATAAAAATAAAGACATTACAGTGGACACACAGAAGTTATCCCACACTCTCTCCAAATGGACCAAGTTCCTGCTGGGACAGATAAATAAGTTTGTCCTTCAGGAGAAATGAAAAAAAAAAAAAAACACCAGAAAACCCGCAACAAACAATGAAATCCCAAGTCCCAATCTTCTAGCAATCTTAATTCCAAAGACATACACAAAATCAGCTTTTCAAAAAATGATGTAATTTACTCTAAATATGAGAAGATTTAGAGGTTATTAATAGCAATATAAGAGTTGCATGAGGTAAGAGACACAAAAATCTCTACAGTAAAAATAAAAACTAAGTCTAGAAAAAGAATAATTGTCTTTTATAAGATGAAAAAAACCCTCTGTTTTACTTTACCAGGAGTAATGGATATTAAATACCACTTAAAATATACATTCCATTCACAAAAGGTTACATTTGAAACCTCTGAATGTACTTGTGCAACAGTTAAGACTCAAAGGAGGTTTTTGGTTTCAATTCTTGCCACTAAAAAAAAAAATAAATTCTTGCTTATGTCCACATCTTTTGTTTGAATGGCTGTCTTTCTCTAGTAAATTATGAAAAATTATTTTATACTGAGTATGTTCCTAGTATTTGTATAGGATTTCATATCAATTACTGGTGGCTTGAAGGACTTTACCGTTTCAGTTAATGGTCTCTTCTGACATTCATTCCTACCTGTTGCTCTTCGTGTTTGATTCTTTGGTGATAGTAGTGTTTTGGTGCTCTAATAATGAACTATTGTAATTAGATGTAAACAAACCCAGAGCAAATGACATTTCCTGTACCAAGGGTTCACAGTCTATAAATGTAATTCTGAGACTTTCACACATTATTCATTCCTCTTTCTTATTGTTTTTCCTTCTGTCTTTTCTTCTCCACTTACGTTTTTTAAATGTATTCTTGGGGAAGGGGGTGGAAAAACAGAAGATTATTGTGGGATTTTCTTTATTCAGTTTGAACATAAAACTTTTCTCTTGGCTGATTTATAGAAAAGGAATAAATCAGTCATGAATACTCTGACAACAGACCTTGACAGTGTTTAAACACTTGCAGTAAGAGCCAAATAGAGGAGTTTTATTATTTCAGAAACTAAACTTACAGGAAATCTAAGTTAACCCTCAATGCAGTAGCTAAGCAATTTTGGCATCTGGTGCAGTCAAATTTTGGGTTTTCAAATCTGAATTGCACAATTTGTGGGTTTTTTTAAATTACCTAGTAGCTCTATTACCACCAACGGAAGAACTATAAAGAGATCACCTGCATCATGGTAAATTCCTTAAATATCAGGGAACTCATTACAGCTTGACAACGCTCAATTCCTCCTGAAATGTTTTCATTGGGTGGATTTTTCTCTGCGAGGAACAGACGTTGGTCACCATCAGGCATATATTTACTCTTTAGCATCTGCACAAGTGGTTTCATCACACAGAGTATGTGCTTTCAGGCTCTGTAACTGTTGGAGCAAAAACTACTGGGATGCCCAGAAAAGGTGTGTTTCTTCTT
>WEKY01002972.1:6654-104958 GCA_013390045.1 Picathartes gymnocephalus | reverse complement strand
TTTTTTTTGGCTTAATCAAATCTCATCGGATTTCCTATATTTATTACGGCAAGGTAGCAAAAGATTATTCAGTCTGGTATGGTGAAGTGCAATGTTTGATTGAAGTCAGGAGAGAGGATTTAGTATCACCATCTATTTAGGCAATGACTGCGTATGATGCCAAATATGCAAGTAGATAAACAAACCATTTATCAAGATACAGGTCTTCCAGCACAAAATCTACAGCACCCTTAAGAAATATAGGGAAGCTGTTCCAGCTGATTTGAAAAACACATAGCTCTCCATTTCAGCAGATAGTAAATATGCTCCCTTAAAATGGTTGCACTTTTAGCTTAGTGCAGTAATTTATTTTTATTTATTCATTTTTGTCATGCATGGGAATTGACCAAAGATTTTTTTTTTTTAATTTATTGGAAGATAATCAGTGTCTGAAATTAATTCCAATTAATTACTGGTATTTTAAACTTTTTCTATGGTGAGCTTAAAAGTCCTGTTGTGGTCACCATTTGTAAGTATAAGTTTTCAGATTCTGATTGATGCGCTATGATGCAAAGGGCACAAAAAATTAAATATTTTTTATTTTTCAGATGTGTCCACTCCATATTGCCTGTTTTTTGGATCAAAGTGAGATGTAATCTAAAAAAATAACATAGAAGATGGAAAACAGCATAACAATATGCATTGTTCATTTGCCCTTCAGGAACGTTTTTAAAATCTGATAGCCAACAACAAAAAACAAAACAAACAAAAAAACCGAACAAAACCAACAAAACCCAGCAGCAATAACAACAAAAACAACAACAACAACAATATATGACATTAACAACAGGAAGAGTTTTAGTGCATCGTGTCTTAGCTTCTAAAGAAAAAGAAGTCTAATTATAAAATAAAAATTAATATTAGTAAAAGCAGTGGGTAATCCGAATTCACTTTGTATAAGAGGCTAACAGAAGAGCACAGGAAGTTTTTTTAATTGAATTGCAGTGAAAACAAAAGGAGAGAATAAAATTCCCCAAGTTCTTCTATTTGTAAAATCCAGAAGCAGAAAAAGGAGGTGTTCTTCATTCACAGGGATGAATAAAACTCATGAAAAAAACATGTTTTCCAAACTACGGGAAATATAAGATCATGTTGGAAATTACAATATCAAATAAACTAAGGGTCTTGTCCATAACTCTAATGCTTAGAAATCACAGGAGCAAACAACCTCCATAAAAAAGACCCAATTTCACCCAATAAAAAAGTCATTCTTTAATCTGTTTTTGTTTTGGTTTCATCTATAGTGTCTGCACCACTATTATTCAAATTTATACTTCAATTTTTAACCATCTTCCTGCTAAAATAGGAATTAGTGCTCTCTGGATGAATCTCAGTAATTACTATTATATATACTAATTGAATTCCAGTTTTTGCAATTAATTTTTTCACATTTTTAAAGCTGTTTTCTGCTGAGACTTTTTAGGAACACTAAAATACTCTTCCAAACTAAACCATTATGTACATCTTGAAATCCTGGCCAGATATGCTGACTGATGGGATTTTAATACTAATTTCCTTAGCAAGAATAAGCCTGTGTTTGATAATTGGTGACTGCAAAGAATGTGGAACCCATTCTGATTGTAAAGACTTTCCTGGGGGGAGCTTTAAAGGGATGAAATGAGCCTTTGAAAACTGAGTAGATGGATGACTGTTTGATGCTTGCCTATGGGGATCTTGCTAATTTCTGAGCCAAGTGAGCATCCTGTTCTGAAGTCAGCCCTGACTGAATAGGATGGGCCAGAAGGAACAGGTGGACCTTAGAAAAAAAGGTTCAGTACTACAGATGGGTGCTTGAGGAGGTTGGGCCAAGAGGAGAAATAACTGTGATGATCTTCAGAAAGGCAGCACTTAGATATGACATATATACTACTGAATTGCCAGTTCTGAGGCAATTAATTTCTATACTTGTTAAAACTGCCTTCCTTGGCTCAACATCCTGTTTCTCCATTTCCGAACAAGGTCAGTAAGAACTTTGTTTCTTTCCCCCTGCCCTCATCTTCTACCTGTAGGCATAATTTAGCATGTGGAGATCTGTTGGAAAGAAATCATTAAAATTTTTAGTTTCTGTTTCATCTCTGATTAGCTTTGCAAATTCAGCTCAATCTGATCCCTAGAGCTCACCCTGCCACTGTTGCCTTTTACTTTCCACACACACTTGTCTTCATTAGGAAAGATGAAGGGACTGGGAAACTTGAGAACAAATAATTGTAATAATGCTTATCTGATCTCGTACATTCTAGTATTCAATGAATGTAATTTTTTTCCTTTTTTACCCTTCTAAAATATGTCTCTTTCTTCCCAGAACCTTACATTAGGAATTAATGAACGATAACTTGATGTCTTTATCCTATTCCTTCTCTGGAGTTTTAACTTGCTCTTAATACCTCAATTGTAACAGCCTGGTGTTGTACTAATATATACCACATATGACCAAAATGCTACAGTCTAGCTCATTGATAGCAAAAGATATATTTCAAAGTAATTTATTCTGGCTGGAGTAAAATCAAATTTTATGTTAAAAGTTTTCAGAACTCATTTTCAAATAATAATAAATCGCACACACCAACTGTTGAATATCTTTTTAGAGATGATAGCTTAGACTATTTTAAAAATTCACCATCTACTGTTTCAGTACCAAATTAGTTTGTTTTCCCAGAAAGAGTAAGCAGTGCAAAATGAAACCTTTGATTCACCGGACAACAGAGTATATCAGTATAAAGATGCAGATTCTAGGTAGAAAAAAGTTTTGGTTTTGCCAAAAAAAAAAAAAAATTCCTCAGATGCATCTTCACTGTGAACTTTCCACACACTTTCCCTTTTGTCATTCTACTTTTAATGTTCCTCATTATTTTGTTGGATTAAGTTACTTAGATACATCATAAGATATATCTGTTCTAAAGAATTGCATCAAAGAATTGATTCAGCCTAGCTTCCAGACTCTTTAATTGCTCCCTGTTCAGGATTTGGAACCCAGTCTGTTTCCTAGATCTGGGCAACCTGTTCCAGTGCCTCACCATCCTCACAGTCAAGAATTTTTTCCTGATATACAACATAAACCTACTCTCTGTCAGTTTGAAGCCATTTCCCCTTGTCCTTGCGCTCCAGACCCTCGTAAATTGTTGCTCTCCATCTTTCCCGTGGGCTCCCTTCAGGCACTGGAAGGCCACAACTAGGTCACCCAGGATCCTTTTCTTTTCCAGGCTGAACAATCCCAGTTCTCCCAGCCTTTCCTCACAGCAGAGCTGCTCCATCCCTCTGATCCCCTTGGTGCCTCCTCTGGCCTGGCTCCAGCAGCTCCCTGTCCTTGCTGTGCTGGGAGCCCAGAGCGGGGTGCAGCCCTGCAGGTGGGCTCTCAGCAGAGCGGGGCAGAGGGGCAGGATCCCCTCCCTGCCCTGCTGCCCACGGGGCTCTGGATGTCTGCAAGTGATTTTGAGTCAGTGTCTGACTTACATTGACAGACAGGACAGTTCTGGCTGTTCTCCAAGATCCTCCTTTCCTGCTTCTCTCCAGAGCCATTAGGATATCCTGCCTTATATTAATAATGGATGGTAGAAAAAGCAGAGGGTGCTCAAGGAGTATTTTCTATTTGTGCAGGAGGAGTGCAAGCTTCAAACTGGTGCATACCATAAAATGCAAACCTGGTCTCCAAACCTGCCTGTTTTGCAGCCTCACTGGGAGGAAAACCTCTCCAGACCTGACAGAAACAAGGAGCTCTGCTGTTCCTGAAAGAGGAATTCCCTCTTAAGAGGTAGTTATCTACCATGAAGAAAATTGACTCTATTCTAGCCAAAACTAGCCCAGGTGAGAATGTTCTGAGTTACAGACTACAACATTTTGGTTGAGAAGAGGGAGAAAGGGATGGTCTAAAAAATGCTAACACTTAGTAGGGGTTATGAATACTCAGTTTCTCTTGATATCCTTTCCATAAATTATAATGAGAGGGATCCTTTGAGAGGGTGAAGAGTTTGGAACTGGCCCCACTAAACCTTAAGAATGATTACATTTATACAATCATAGAATGGTTTGGGTTAGAACGGACCTAAAAGAACATCCAGTTCCAAGCTCACTGCCATGGGCAGGGACACTTTCCCCTAGACCAGGTTCCTCAGAGCAACCATCTATCCTGGTCTTGGTTCTATATTTCTGGTGAGTTCTGTATTTCTGCTAGCAATAAAAATATTACCTCAGATCAATATTATTTTAAAATATTCATGCTGAAGCCTACCAAAGGGACAGTGTTGTAGAATTAACATAAAGAACTTTATATTGGATCAGACTTATTCACAGCAAAACCCAGAGCAATGTTCTGGGGAAAGAAAGCCCCAGAAGGGTCTTCCATAAGTCCCTCCCTAACGTCCTGGTGGAACTGAGATGTGATCAAAGGGAGGCAACTCCGAAAGCAGAATCAAGCTGGTAGGCATTTTGGTTAGAAATACAGCTTAAAGAAGATTGTGTCTAGAAAATTCTTGTTTTCAACAGATAAAGATCCTTTACTGGGGAGAAGCCACATCACTTGTGGCCAATCTGGGTGTTAAAGAAGTGCTTGTCCGTGACATCTCTTGTTGACCCCAGGGTAGTTTATAGAGGACAGATGTCACAGCTCAGGTGATCTTTATGGGAGAAGAAGACAAATTCTGCTGGCACTGGCACAGACACAAGTCTTGGGGACATGGTTTTTTGGTGGACATGGAGCTGCTATTTTAGCAGCAGAAATCGATGGTTTCAGAGGTCTTTTCCAGCCTTGAATCTAGGATTCAATGACCCTAATACGTGTTTTCTGTGAGTAAAATGTGGTTATTTATTTGCAAAATCAAACAGAAGTATTGTTTTAAATTTTCCTGATTTGATTTCTCAATATATTTCAACCATTTTGTGTTTTTTTCTTAAACATATTTTCTATACTGTGTTTCATAATTTTCTTGTGAATGAGAAAATATTGAACCTTCCCTCAAGGAAGTTTCCTAACAAAACACAATAGAGGTACATGTGTTGCCCTTTGGGATGTGCATAAAACAAGGAAAAATAGAAAACTAAAACTAAATTCAATTGAATCATCACCCATTAGAAAATAAAAGTCAGAACATTTCTATCTTTTCCTGGCCTTTCTTTCTTTTCTTCTGAAATGGTGACAAATACTGTTTAAGGCTCCCTTTACAACATATTTTTAAAGTCTCCTTCAGTATTTTCTCATGAGAAAATAGAAAATAGGAAACAGCATCAATAAAACATGAAGCATCAAAGTTTGCATCAAGACAGGCATTAAAAAATTAAATTCGGTCACAGATTTGAAACTTAAAGATGTTATCCATGACGTTTGTGATCTGCTCTCGTTATTCAGTTCTCTATTTTTGCTCTCCCCAGGTTCTGCAGCTTTGACTTCATGAGACTCTTTTGCCTCATGGACCAGGATCTCCTCTTCCCCATTCGCAATGGCCTTCCCTCACCAGTGATGTATCAGCAATGTCTCCTGCAGGCTGTTCCATAAATGCTCCCCATTTCTGGCATTTGCCCAGTTCGGAGGTGCCCCAGCATGCACTGTCCTCAGCACACCATAAAATATGGGATTAGAAAACAACCAGGCAAGTTCTCTC
This sequence comes from Picathartes gymnocephalus, assembly GCA_013390045.1. NCBI lineage: Eukaryota > Metazoa > Chordata > Aves > Passeriformes > Picathartidae > Picathartes > Picathartes gymnocephalus. Next base: position 99,328 of record WEKY01002972.1, on the reverse strand, counting down.
TTCTCATTTGCTTTATTTTAATATGGGAGAGATACTTGGCACCAGTGGAGATTTACTTCTTATATACTAAAAAGACTTAAAGATAGTTCAAGTAAAAGTCATTAAATATAGATCCTAAAAAAAAAAAATAAAAAATTCAGCTGTCATATTGTGTTTCTGTTTATAAACTCTTTGAGAATTTATTGAATAAATCAAGATTCATAACTAGGCATCAGGTATTGAAAAATAGTAATTGAAGTGGCTCAAATAAATAGGATTCATTGAAATACCAGTCAGTGCACATTGCATGATGAAAAATACAATCAAAAAGACGAGCTAAAATAAGGCATGCCAAGACATAAGACTAGAGAAAATGTTATGAAAATATATAAGTTTCAAAATCTTTACCCCATATAATAATTTTTAAAAGTAGATAGATAGACTATACAGATACAATTACCCTATCTGCCATCAAATAAATAGGAATATCTTTGAGTCTGTTATTATATGCTGATGAATGTATATTTATGACACAGTAATTTGAAAAATCTTTGTCTTAGTTATTTGAATCCTGTGTTCTGGTTTTCAAGACCACTGAGAAAGGATTTGTTTTTCTTACTTTCACCTAATTTCACCATCTTTTTTTCTTTTTAAATGGAGACCTAATAGAATAATTTTTGTCAGTCTATGGACTAAATCCAGGGTACACAAAATAAGATGCAGCTATGTTGATTCATTTATACTGCCAAATCCCTTCAGGAACTGAGTGATGACAGATTTTTAATTTAATTTAATCCTCTATTTGATTTCTAGATGGCTAATTTTAGATTTCAGATACTCTAGAATATATACATATATTCAGGTTAATTAATCTGTTGCTGATATTTTGATTTGCAATTTTGGCTCATATTAAAAAATAAATTTTCAAGGAAAACACCCTGAAATTATTATTGCATAGATTTTTCAATATATTTTAAAGGTAATTTCTTTTATAAAATCTCAAAGAAAATCTAAGAGATGCTGAAATTTCATCAAGTTTGGGAAAAAAAAAAAAACCAAAACCAACAAACCAAAGCATAATTAAACAAGCCTTGTAAAATAAGTTATTTCTTTATAGGATGATTTCATATTCATGCCTCTGAAGAAAGAGATTCTTAATTCCTTGTTACCACGTCAAGAAGTTCAAGGATCTTTTAAGTTACAAGAAAAAACTAATTTTGGCAAGCCATGATAAGAATACTATCCAAATTATTTTCCTGTTTTAACTTCTGTCTCATCCAGTACTAATAATCTGAATATAATCCAATGATTGGTTGTATATTTATTGGTGGCATTCCCTTGCTTCTTCCAAAGCGTGGACTTCAAAGCAATCTTTGAGTTTGCTTTTGTAAAGTTCTTGGTCCTATACAAAAGGAAAATATGTTCGTATCATAAGGAGTCAAAATAAATAGGAAAAATCAAGTACAAGCTGAACCAGATGACCTGCAGACCTCTATAAAGAGATATATCCTGTTATTCTTTTGCATTTTAACTTAATGAATGACTCTATTTTCAATAAGTTTTCCAGGATATTCTTGTGAAGGATGGAGTTGAGAAGATCAATTTATTTTGCATAGGACCTCAAACACAATTGGTGTTTCACAGCTCAAAGTAAGCCACTATGGAAGAAGGAAGTGGGTTCAGGAAGGGGAGCAGAAGCCTTGTGTAGTTGACTTTCTCGTGGGACATCAAGCAAAATGATCAAAAGCAGATGATCCAGAGAGGATTTTCAAAAACAACAGTGAGAAATGAAATTCCAAAAATAAAGCACATAATGCAAGAGGTTTTGTAAGTGGTTTGAACAAAGGAATGTTACATTTCTAAAGCTAATAAATACTCTTTTAAAGTTTGAGGTTATCTGTTACAGTAAAGAAAATGTCCAAAATTGTTGCATAATAAAAGCAAAGAAAGGTGGTTCAGGACTCCATTGATGAAGAAGCATCTGTTTTTTCATAGCTAGTCTTTGAAAAAAGTACTCACCTTTGATATTTTTTTTAATTATTGTTTGTAATTTTTTCCAATGTAAATGCTGTAACTTTTGATTTACTTGGTAGGAGGAACATCCCATGTTTTCAGTAATATACATTTTTTTCCATAAAATGGCTATCTGGAATACCTTAATCAGATTACATGGGTGTCAAATACAAGCAATATTTCACAGTGAGTTTACACCAAAACAAAACCTAGATCCATCCCATCCTTTTATTCATTGAAGTATAGTAATAATATGATTGTTTTTTAGTATTTGTAATGCTCTCATCACTTTGCTTCTCAGGGTTCATCACCAATTACACATACAACAGAATAAAAGTCTGTTTCTCATTCCAGAAATTCTAACCTCATTCAAACTACACTTTTGGAACAAGTTTTTTGAATATTCTTGGCTATTACCTCATTTTAATCCAGGCTTGTACTTTCTCATTTTCAGCAGTATGCCAAACCAGAACTGACAAGAGAATATAAGAAAAGTTTTGTGGTGTCACATCATATTTGATCAAGAGGAGGACATGGCACAGGTAGTATGTGCTCATTCTCTGCAAATCTTGCAATGGAGAAATAGCTTCTGGTTCTGTGTGTGGCACACTCAGGCCTCTTGTGAAACCTGCAGAAAGAGAAACAGGTCTGAAATATCTCACCTATATATAAGGAGTCACTCCTCTGTGAAGAGGGTAGTTAGGGATGGACAGGTACTTAATAAGCTTGGAAAGGGGGAGAAATTCTGCTAAGAGTTCCTAACTATTGGGCTCTTCTCTTTTTATCATTTAAGGGCACATTGACTTTCTCTCTAAGTAGAACTATCCCCTTTGGATACTTTCCATACTGTAAAATAAGAACAATAATATTTGTTTATTTGTGGGCAGGCATACTATGAATAATAGCAATTTAATGAAGCCAGTGTCCTTTCAGCAAGCAAAGTCAATACAAAAATATTGCAAAAATCTTTTACATAATATTTATTTGTTTGTTTTAAAAGGTCTCTATGATCTATTGCCTCCCTTTCTGCTGTTAGACATTTCATTAAATCTAGTATGATTTTCTTCAGCAGTTTTGTTCTATTACCTTCATTACCATACAATGAACTGTAATGTCATTTCTATATTTATATTCTATTTTAGCTAATAAACCTGTTTTTCTGAGACTTGTTGAAGCTTCAATATTCTACTAATGCTTAAGGGTCCATATCTGAGATGATTTCTATAGTGAAGACTGATAAGGAGTGTTTAGAACTCTAACAGAATAGGCTATTGTTCTTATCAGAAAAAATAAGCCAGTATTTTAGATGAGATAAATGAGTGTAGTTCTGTCAAAGTCAGGTAAAGTACATGAATTTTGTAGCTATGACTGAGGGTAAGATTCAAACATCAGAGTACAAAACCAAACACTGTTGTCAATCAAGAGGGTGACTGAAAGATAATTCTACTTTGAGCTATAAACAAACCTTATTGCTTTATCAGATCTCACTTACCCTTTGTAATGCTATAGATCCTCTGAAAAGAACAACAAATGTTTAGCTCTGACAGCTTTTATCAAAGATATGGATCTCATGCAAGGGAAAAAAAAACCCCAAACCCACAAAAGCAAAATCAAAAACCCAAAAACAGTTAAAAATGAAATTGTTCCTAGAAGGGAGATATTTATTTGTATGTGTTGTATCTAGATAAATATATATATCTATACCAGAGAATTTGAAATTTCTGTCCTGGAATGCTTTGAAGATTGGCAACACTGTATTCTAAATTGTAAAATTTTATTAAATTAATTTTTCATCAACATATTTTCTTGCTAGTTGTCACTCTATATGTTATTAGTCATCATCATGATCTGAACAATATTTTTTGCCTTTAGCAGTTAAATGTTAAATTAGCTGTGAGGACACACCACCGTGGTGCCATTCAGTTAACACTGGTGGCTGGGGTCCTTGGTGGTTCTTCTTTGTGCAGTTTGAGTTTGCTTGAGAGTTCCTTGGTGGGAGAAGTCAAAACTCAGGTGGGATTACCTTCCTCGAGTTTCCTTGCTGATATCGAGTGCTTGAAACTATCAAAAGAAGTGCCATCTGATCCTTGTGTCTTCTATTCCTTTTTGATGCCAGCCATCCTCTGCTTTCAGAGCATTCGCTGCCCATTTGCCCTTCATGCTTATCTTCTTCTGTATCTTGCAGCTTTTGGTTCCTTGGACAACTCATTTGTGCCACCACACCCATCCTTGTTTGCTCCTTTGGGGGACACACGGTTCACGTGCTTATGTGACACCCTTAGGAATGATGTTGCCATCACAGTGGTACAAAATGTGGTTTGTTCCATTTCCACAGTACTTTTATATTCAGGTTCAGAGCAAGCTGTCCTGATGAGCAAGTTTATAATTTACTGCTATCTGATGGAAAGAGGTATAATACATTAAGTCATCATACTGAAGATGTTTTTGGAATGGTTTTAGGTTTATTTGAAATTACTATCTGCAGCTGTGACCAATGTTTACAGTAATGTGAAAGAGGTTCTAGAAGCATGTTTCACTTTTTCTCTCTCTTGGTCTCACCAATAAAAAGTTTTCAAGCACTTGTACACGTTGATGAACTCCCAGTTTCAGAATTCAGAGCACATCCAGTTATAAGGTGCTTTATATTCAGCCAGTGCTATTCAAGAAGTGTATTTTAAATCAGTCGTATCTTATCAAGGCAATTTATATTGCCCTTCTACAAGTGTGGAAATGATTTACAGTAAGTGTCTTTACTTCATAAAATAGCTAAATGAGTTTTCTGCTTCAGAAGTGCCTAAATCATGCTACTTCCTCCATTTATGAAACAATTTATATTTTCAGGCACACAAACATAATGGCATCAAAATCTGTTAATTGTGGTATCTCTTTTTACATGCTCTTTATTTATATCCCTGTTTGGTTTAATCTTTTTTATTGTCTTTCAAAACTCTTTTTCACATTATAGCTGTATTTATTATAGGGAGTCCTATCTACATCACTGTTACTGTTAATTACTTGTGAATTGCTTGGTTTGCTATGCCTTTCAAGAGTTTCATTTCTAATGACTGACCTTTCAGACAGAAACATTAGTTCAAATTGTACCATATTTTTAACTAATGTTTGCAACAGCAGTTTTAACTTGTTATTTTGAAAAACGCCTGGCTTTATACTATTTTTTTCCTTTGAGAAGTAATTAAGAGTTTGTAGCCTTGGTGGAATACAGCCAAGAACAAAATCTGGTGGGGGTCTTTTTTTGCAAATATTAGTCAAATACATTCTCTACCCCAGAATATAGACAAGGATAGAAGAAATAAAGTCAGTTTCTTCCCTTCTTTCATTCTGAAGATGGAAAACTAGAGCAGAACTTCCTAAGTTACTTTCCCAAGGCCATATGACCCTTCTGAGACCCACTTAGACTTTAAATGCTTTACCTGTAATATGCGTCTGTTGACCTCACCACAGAAAAAGTTGTGGCCTTATCAAACAGAGGAAACTTTTTTGCAACTCTAGAATACAACTCTCAAGCACAGTGCTGTCTAAGTCTCCAGCTCACTTTTCTGTATATTAATGCTCAGAATGCCTGTGTAAAAGCAAGAATCAAATCAAATGTTTTAAGCCTTCAGTCTTATCTGTGTCATATACTGAACAACGTTTAGAAATACAGTGACTGATAAGATTTCTTAAACTTACTAAATAAACTAATATAGCCAGCACAAGCAACTGCATGAGCTCCATTATCTCAGTGGTAAGGAAAAAGCAAAATATTCCCTGCAAGGCATCTGTATTAAATGATCTAGGGCTTAAAAATATTATTTGGTAATGTTTAAATACTGTAATCATAATGCAGTAAAGGAGTGACTTAAATGTTGTTGTGGCTTACAGAGTAAAATTTGCTTCTTCTGAATAAAGTCTTGCCTGTCAATACTCTTTCATGTATTTTTAAAAGTATGACAAACATTACAATTTTAGTCACTATTGGTTTTATTTTCCTACTGGTTTAGTACATACAAGATAAGGGGGAAAGTAGCTTTTACTAACTCATAGCGTATGATACTGTATTTTAAGAAAGTGAAATTATGCACCTTTATATTAACACAGTAAATATAAGTTTGATAACAACCAGTAGAGAAAATTGAGCAGGAGTGGATGAAATCACCTCAGCGAAGAACAAGTATGCTACGTAACAGCCAAAACAACCTGAGAGAGCAATTAAAGAATGCTTAAAAGCATAATCTTGTGCTGCCCAATCTAAGACATAAAACACAAGTTACAAAGCTGTCTTTGTAGCATTAGTTTTAATAGGTGAATTCTGGCTTCACAGAAACTATTTAGCCTTTGGGACTGAAGCAGGATGGATTTTAACATCTATGCTAGAAATACAAGGCTTCGACAGGTTTGAGAATAGTCTTTTAAACCCTTGGGAGTTGTTCTAGAGAACAGAGTGCTACAACAAACTTGGTTGGTGTCCGTGATATGAGACCAGCTCTTGATCTATATTGCAACTAAAAGAAAGGACCCTCAGGATACTCTGCCTGGTAAAAGGAGACACAATTTTTTTTAGGGAAATAATTTTTTTTCCTTGAATTCTAGTTTACAATATATACATTTTCACATACCTGAAACAATATGCCATCCTGTTTGGAGAACATCTGTTGTTTAGACAGTCCTAAATGAGAGAAAGACTATCTTTTTTGACTGATGTTGTCAGTTTGGGGACCCTACGGAAAAAAAAAATAAGGACATACTAGTAGATATCAAAATGTTACACACTTCCAAAATATGTACGCTAATATGAATCATCAGTGATTTAAGAAATATCTGGAGTCTTCCACAAAATACACTGAAAAAAATATTGGGTACCCCTGCAAATGCAGGTGTAAGCTAAGGCATTGCACTTTTCAAGGCTGCTGACTGTGTAATGCTCCTCTAGCTTTGTCACTTGTTACATAAAAACCAGACCTGCCTGGGAGTTTTGACAATTAATATTTTGCACCAGTCGTAGATGAAGCAATTATCAAAAGAGCCATCATTCCAGGGGTCATACACGGAGACTTCAATTCCTACGATTCCTTTCATTCTCTCTACAGTTAGATATGTGCTCTCCCCACGGCATGGGGTTGCTCACCTGGCTGTTTTAGCATGTTTATCTAGTTAAACAGGCAGGGCTTGTGTGGGAAGTTTCAGGCGGAGATTAGCTAAGTCAATCACCAGAAAAGGCAATTTGATTTACTAGTTCTTCTTTCAAAGGCAAGGATGCTTTTTATGCCAAGCACTGAGTAATAGAGCACAGAGAGGATGGGTGGTACTGAAGGCTGCAGCCCACAGGGCAGAGATTTAGTATAGTCACCTTGTTATAAAAATGTGTATCTTGTCACTATTCCTGACCTGTATAACCATCTCCAACAAGTCTGAGAGAGTACTGGAGAGGCACAGCACGCCTCTTAAGGAATATTCATACCTGAAATCCTGGCAGACTTGTGCGTGGATATTTCACCACTGCCACTTCTTCCTATAGAGTGTGAAATTCACAGCTGAAGGCAACTTCAGAATAGGTGGCTGCTAGAAGAATTCTACAGGAAGCAATTCAAAAAGCATTTCACCTTGGAATTTCTGACTATAAACAGGCATTCCTTCTCTCAGTGCCCCCAATATGATAACTGTAGGCAGGCATTGCCACGTTAGTGACGCCGCTGAGGGGAGGGGGTGTGTGGAGTGGAGAAGAGGGAAAGAGAGAATTAACACAGTAAATAGCTCTATTACTAATGAATGAAATGCAGTAAAATCTTGACATTGTCTCATTTCCTTGTTTTCACTGCAGATACTTCTCCAGAATGTGAGTTGAATTAGGGACTCTCATGTCTGAAAGCAAGTTTGGGACTTCACTCTTTGCATTTGTGGCAGATGTGAAATGGTTAAGTTGAGCCAAACATCATAGCTAAACTTTTCAAAACGATCTGATGTTTTGTCAATATTGATTCAGGCTTCCCAGTGTCGGTGAAGTAAAAAATAATAAAGTTCTGTTGCTGCAGGGACATGAAAAAAAGATGCTTGATTGATTCTTCCATTATCCAATGACAGTTATTATGAAGCAGGGAATAAAAATGGCAATTATATTCTTACTTTATAGAGGAAAAAGAAGGAAAAAGAAACTGTTCTAAGATTTACAGAGTTGACATATGAGAGTTGAAATATGCCAGAAACAGGAGCTGCAATGATTGGTCTCACAGCCCTGTTTCTAGAAGCACAGGCATTCAGCCATAATATTTGTATTCAGCAATTGAAACTAATATGAAGTGATGTTTAGCTATATTGAACAAATCAGTGTATCCAAAACCAGAATGCACATTAGGAAACGGCACAATTCTGTGCCTATTACTGTGCAAAGTAGATTTAAAGAGATAAAAAAGCCTGCAGACAGTTTTTAATGTTTTCTTTTTGCTTAGATTAAATTTAATCACAATAAAATGTTTCCCAAACACTCAAACACATTGTAAAGCACTTCTTATTTTTATACCTGCAGATAATAGTTGTTCAGAGAGTGCTTTTTCTTCTTCAGTACTTCCCCTTATTTTCATATACTTTCATTTCAGAGATAGAAAGCACACTTGTGCAAAACTTATCTTTCAGGCTGTGAGAAAAAAGTTGCTCTGGAGTTTTTTTAACTCTGATATTATATCTAATAAGCATAACTTTCATTGCATCAAATGGCATTTTATTTTAAGGAAAAAAAATGTTTTTCACTCTAGACATAAACATCACAATAATATATATATTTTTTTATTCTGGAAAAACCCTCCCTTTCTAACTCTACAAAAAAAAAACAATTAAAAATGCTATTTATTTTTTCCTTGTCTTTTTTAAGACAGCCTCTAGATATGCAGTAGAAAATGGAAGTAAGAATATGTTAGCTGTTCTTTTTTCTTGAGACAAAGCAAAATAATTTTGTCAAGTTGTCCTTTAATTCTATTAAAACATCACCTACGGCTGCAATTTTACCAAGAAGGTTGTCTATTTTGTCATTTTAGTGACAGAATTAATTAATTTTTATTTGCTTATCTTTGTTTTAGTTGGTCTAATTTTATTTGTGTATAAATGCAATGTTGAAAATGATTTCTCAATATAGGTCTGCTGATTACACAATCTATGTCAATAAATGATGAATTACATAAATTGCTCTTTATTTCTCAAGTGATCTAGCTGAAAACAATACAATCTTAGATATTGCTCAAGCTGAAGGGCAAGTTAGAGAAGAAAAACTGCTTCTTATTAATGATTTTTTAGTTGACATCTGTTTTCACAAATATCATCTGCCTTTGTGCTACAGTGCTATTGCTGCTCTTTTGGGGACCTCTGCTAATTTTGGTAATTTAAAATGTCTGCTGTTATAATTTGCAGTAAATGTATTTTTTCCTGGCAGGTAGGAGAAACTCTCTCCTCTGGCAAAACCTCTCCCTTCCACCATGCTAAAAAAAAAAAATAAAAAAATAAAAAAATTCTCCAAGTCTCTGGATGATTTTTCGTCCACCGGGTCTTAGAATATGTGTCTGTGCTTTAGTGTCAGCAAATGGTGCCCTTGCCAGGCTAACAATGCAGCCTGGCCTTTGGCTCCACTTCCCACTGCAGGCTGGATAAGTCACAGATGTGAGGACAATGTCAACTGGCCCACAGCCATCGAGCACATACCTGTCCTCAGACTGGAAATGCACAGCCAAATGTTTTCCCAAAGTGTCTCTCCTTGACCTTGCACACAGCACTTCCAAAAGAAAAATTAACATCGTAGCACTATCTGAGCCCTTGCCGTGATTGCAGAAAGTAAATTCCTCTTTAAATGGTAGCTGTGTTTGTCTTTTTTTCTTGGGGAAATACACTTCCCTGAAGAGGTCTTAACTTCCTTTTGGTGGTTGAGTTGTTTGCTGACCTTCTTGAGAACAGGCTGTGACCAATCCTTTCTGATTGGTGATGCTGCAGTGGCAAATAGGCACTTAACCTTTTTTTCTGGTGAAACACTTAACTGTGTACTGCACAGATTTGCAAGAGCATTGCAACTAGACTGGGAAGAATGAGGAGAAAAAGGGAGCTGCTTAAAAAGTCAAAGGGTTTTTATTTCAAACAGCATATGATAGCAGCTGTCATGTGTGCTACACCTTTTACCAGGGCCTTATCAACAGTCTAACACTATAAATACTTCCGTGTTGTGAACATTAATTCATTACATTTTATCAAGTTGAAAGTTGTCATGCCCTCTTCCATCCGAGAAGGAAACTAAAAGTGAAGATAGGCATCAGTCAATAACGTACCAATAGAAAAGGATAAACCACTAGTTCCACAAGGAAATGCAGAGTGATTGCCATTTTGCAATAGACAATGTAGACTAATGTCTGATCTCCAGACACATTAAATACCATGAGAAAAATGAGTGTCTGTGGATGATACGATTTTTGGAATTGACATCTTTTTCCTAAATTTTCTCACTGGTATGCCCTAGCACATTTCCTTAATTTATCAAATTGAGAAAAATATTTATTTTATGTCAATTCTTTCCATTATAATTAGGAACCCTTGACCACCTGTAATGAAAGCTGAAGAAAATTATAGTTATTTGAATTCAATATTAGCTAGCAGCTGACCGATTCCCTGTCAAACTTTTAATGACATTTTCTTTATGACATGGGAGAAATATATTTATCTTGTTGGGTCTTTTATTATACAGACAATCCCTTCTGGTGTATGTTAGGACTGCTGAAAAGCCCTTCACTTTTCCTCTTCTAATCTATTCACCACTTTTGACCCCAAGTTCAAACATATAAAACTAGGGGGGTTTGGGTTTTTTTGAGGTTTTGTTTGTTTGCTTGTTTATTTTTCTTAAGATTATACACACTTTTCAGGAGTATTAACTTGTAGGGCTTGGAGGTTTGGTGTGTTTGGGGTTTTTTCACAAAGTACTTGTGATGAAATATATTACAAAGATGTGAAATATTTTGAAATTACGTAAACACCAAGACTTTAACAAGAAAATAAACAAAATCACATCCTTTTCAGAAGAGAAAATCACTTTTGTTCCTTCATAGCAGTATATGGATACCTAGCATTGCTTTAAACTATTAATGAGTTACAACTATATGATTGTCTTAAATTCACCAGTTGAGTAGTTAATTATTTCAATTCTTCACAAATAGTCTACTACTGTATAATAAAATAGTTATTCTGTCTTCAAAACCAGGGCTCAGTCTTAGAGAAAGATTTAAAAAATAATGTACCAAAACCCCAGAATGATGGACCAAAACTTCAAAAAAACAAGGTGATGATTCATCCCAGAATCACTGGCCACCGCATGTGTGATTCACTGACCACATCCACCACAGTATGGTGGTGTAGGAAGCAAGAACCACTCTTGAAATCTGCTTTCAATTTTGTCACACAGACTAAAACATATTTAACTTGTCAGTGCAAATTGTGTTCAGTGTACTACTGTGAAAGTAGTTTTTACAACTCAGTATTTGTACATTCTTTGAGGATCAGGTACTGAGCCATTCCAACCATTTTTTTAGGTAAACCTTAAGGATTTCCCATGCCATGTGTCAAGCCAGGACACACGAGAGCAGACTCAAAGCCTCACACCTACTCTGAGTTTTCAGGTACCACCTAATGGGAGGAGAAGGAAGGAGAAGGTCCAAGAGGGCATGGTAGCCTGTGTGGTCATGTAAGTCTGTCCTGTTGGTGGACATTTGGAATGGTGGAGCATGGATACTGACAGATAAAGGGATATAAGAGAGGCTCAACCCCTGCACAAGACACCCCAATAATCCCACCATGTGCTTGAGATCATTGTCCAAATTATTCTTGAACTCTGCCAGTCTGGCTGCTCTGTGAGCCTGTTCAGGGCCCAACCACCCTCTGGGTGAAGAACCTTTTCCTGATATCCAACCTATACCTCCCCTGACTCAGCTTCAGGCCATTCCCTCGGGTTCTCTCACTGGTCAAGAGAATGAAGAGATCAGTGCCTGCCCCTCCTCTTCCCCTCACCAGGAAGCTGTAAGTGCAGTGAGCTCTCTGCTCAGTCTCCTCTGCTCCAGGCTGAACAGACCCAGTGCTCTCAGCCACTCCTCACACGGCTTCCCCTCCAGACCCTTCACCAACCTTGTGACCTTCCTTTGGATGTTCACTAATATCTTTATATCTTTTTTTTTTAAATTGTGGCACCCAAAACTGCCCCCAGCCCTCGAGGTGAGGCTGCCCCAGTGCAGAGCAGAGCGGGACAATCCCCTCCCTTGCCCGGCTGGCGATGCTGGGCCTGGTGCCCCCCAGGACATGGCTGTGCCTCCCGGCTGCCAGGGCACTGCTGGCTCACCTTCATGTTTGCTAGTAAAGGCTCTATTTCAGATGTAGGAGGGTGATTAGTGGCTATTAAAGTCTTCCCTGTAACAAAGGAGAGTGACATGACAAAATGTAGGCAGCAAAACCCCTCGAAGTCTTTCAGCGGCATGCACATAAAAGGGTCCATGCCGCTTGCCTCCATGCAGCTGGAGAAAGTTGTCCTCTTTTATTAACAAGCAGCAACTACCAACAAAGAACGAAAGAGTATTACATCCTTTTCAGTTTTTGGGAGGTCTTTTTTGGTAGCTACATCGTATCCTTTCTATACCCCTGCTGAAAACTTTCCCATGTATTTCCTAGTCATTTTTTACATCTAAATTAAATCTAAGTGCAAATTAGTATTTGCAAAGTGTTCTTCATTAATTTTAAAAACAAAAATAGGCTTTTAAGAAAATCATCAATATATTCAAGGACTTGAACATTTTTTAAAATAAACAACCCTTTAATTTAAATAATATAAATAAACTTTTAAGGATTTTTAATGTTTAAATGCAAATAGTATTTCCTGAGCAACTCTGATAGTAGTTCCACTTATTCATTTTTTTCTAACTAGTTTGGTGGAGAATTTATCTTCTTATGCTATGTGCAGCAGTACAATTTTTCTATGAATTCTGCAAGAAAATGCGAGGTCTTCCTTATTTTCATGCCCGGAATTGCATCTAAGGTGAACACATTCCTGAATGTTTTCTCTCTTCTGTGCATTAACATACTCAATCCTCAGAAACTGAGCATAACTCTCAGTGATTTCGCCTGCCAAAACGTGACAGAAGGAGTCAGGATGAGTGACAGATGACCAAAGTGCAGAACAGCTGCTGTTGATGTCAGTTTTTGCTATCGAATGTTTTTTAATGCTTTATAACTAGAAAACAAAATTTCTCACTATGTATGTTTAATGAAATCTAAAAAAAAAAAAAAATCCCATAAAAATGAGCAAATAGAATCACAATTGAAAGAGACTTTTCCCCAAGATATCATCAGGGTCTGATCCTGAACCTATGCCATGAATGTAGAGTTTTTGTGACTAGTACTGCAGTAGGTGTTATGTATTTTTGTTGAATTGTTATTAGATGGGGGTGGTGTGTGGAGAATGGGCCAAGGTACTTGACAGGGAGCAAAAGCAGATTTCAAACAAGAAGCCACAGCTCTGTGGGAGGACATAGGAAATTGTGTGTTTGTGAAATGCAGAGCAACTGCAGGGGGAGGAGTTCAGATCACAGAACATAAAGCAGGTCAAGAAGATGAGCTTTTTGTGGTTTATGCCTGTCACCATCATTGAATGCCTACTTAATTTTAGTCACTTCTAAATAAAAAAAGGTAATAAAAATCATCATGTTACTAGTATTCGCAAGTGAAAAAAAAATGAGTCTTTGATTTGCGGTGTGATGTTTTTGCCTAAAAGCACTTGTCACTATGAAAAAACATATTTTGATAGGTAATGGGGAAAGCAGCAGGTTGTATTTTATTTTTGTCTTTTCAGTAAGCAATTTGTAATCAGGATGCTGAAGTAAGATGCCATGACAGCTTCTCTTCAACACAAATAGAAATTTCTGCACTGTAACTAAAAAGCTAGCAATAACAGTACTGAACAAAACTCAGGCCAGAAAAGTTAATTCATACATTTAAAGTTAATTATGATAAAATATTAGATTACAAACCCAGCAAGGTTGTTATTTTTTTTCTTCTGGCACTTTATAAGATAGTTATTTTCTATGAACTCTACTTGTTTCATAGCAAAGTTTAGAGTTTTACACTTTAGAGTTCAGCAAAACTCTTTAAGGAGAGAAACATTACTTTAACATTTACATAAGGTGTTGTAAAACAACAAAGTCTTTATCTAGTATATTTTTTTTTTTTAAATCGGTCTGTTGACAATACTGAAGAAAAATAAAGAGGTGTAGTACTAAGAAGAAAAAACAAACCTCCATTAACAGAAAACAGTGCCTGATGAGATATATATACTCGCCTACTAAGAGCTATGCCTGTTTCCTCAGTTGAGACTCTGACCTCTGAATCTTTAGACAGTTGGACAATTTATCATAGAGATATCTGTAGCAACATATGTTGTCACACTTTTCTTATTTTTTGTTCTTATTTTCCTATTGTTCCACTTCTCTCTTCCCAAACACAGTCACTAAGGGTGGTATATAACTGTTTCATACATCCCAGGAGAACATTTTCATATCCCCTCCATGAGGGAAGAGTAGGGGCAGACACTGCAGTGCAGACACTTCTCTCTGGTGACCTGTGACAGGACCTGAGGGAATGGCTGGAGCTGTGTCAGGGGAGGTTTAGGTTGGAAATCAGGAAAATGTTCTTCACCCAGAGAGTGGTTGGGCCCTGGAACGGGCTGGAATTTCACAGCACCAAACCTGACAGAGATCAAGAAGTTTGCACAATGCTCTCAGGCACGTGGTGGGATTGTTGGGATGTCCTGTGCAGGATCAGGAGTTGGACTTGATGATTCTGGTGGATCCCTTCCAATTCAGGATATTTTATTATTTTATGTTTAAATATATGATTTTATTGTCCCGGAATCACAGAATTAACTAGGTTGGAAAAGACCTTTGAGATCATCTCTCTACCACATTACTGACAGCATGTTTCCCATCACCCTAAGAGATTAGTCACTGCAGAAGGCTAAAAATGTAAAACTTAGAAAAAAATACACCTCATGATTCTTCTATTGTTTGCTATATAGTGTCCCTTATGAAGTTTAGTGTTGTTAAAATGTGCTAAAACAAAGAAACAGGAAAATTCTGTTTAATGCCCATGGCACTACAAATATAATCCTGGCAAATTTAGAAATACAAGTGTGCTCATGGCTTTGTGATGGCCCTTTTCTATGTATTTTAGAAGGAGAAAAATATCTGGGGATATGGAAAAACATGGGGCCCTTGTGGGGTTCGTTTTGATATTTTTGTAGGTTGCTTTGTGAGGCAGATGGAGCTGGTCCAAGGAATTAACAGAGTCAAGGGGACATCTTGCCTGTCTTTAGAGCAGCAGAGGGTCATGGAACTGATTGAATGTTATGTTGTCACCAGGAGATAGCTGTAAGAAGTGCTGAGAGCTGCAGCAATGAATCCAACACAAACATTCATTTCAAGAGCATAACTGTAGGTCACACAAGAAAATAAGGATGAGTGATTTGCATAGCCTTGTCTCTAATTAAAGCTTCACTGAGCTAGTAGGTTAAGAATAAGAAATCACAGATTTAAGACTCACACTACCTTTGTCCTTTCTGTCTCAAATTAGGTAACGACCACTGAGAGGAACCTGACCTTAGCAAATCATCTAATGTAGAGACAGACACAGGTGCCATTTTTCATTATTCCTGTGCATTAAATGACAGACACAAATCAGCCATAATCACTGCTGAAGGCACAGGTATCTTTGAGTTTAGCCTTGGATTAAGCAATATTCTGCCTTGCTCAATGTGAGCTGGAACAGACCCAAGTCAGACTCATTGACATTAATCAAGAACTCCTTGGGCTTGCACACGCAGCACTGTCCTGCTTGTGCCTTTCTCAAATGCATCTTTGTTACTGATGCCCTGGGAAAGTGAGACTCCTAAAACCTATGCAAATGCAGCACAAGGATCAACAGAGCTTTTCTTGAGCTTGGAGTTCTTGTCAGACCCAATTGTGACGTTAAGGGGATCCGCATGCCATCTGCCTGGCTCTGAAAGGGCAGCAGCTGATATCAGCCAGCGCTGCTGCCAGGTCTCCCGTGCCAAGGGACCTCTGCCATGTGAGGATTGCTCAGGCCAGAGCCAGCACTGTGCAGACAACTGAGTGTGAACTTGCAAGGAATCCTGCAGTGCCACTCCTCCATCCTGGTTCAAACAAACTGTGGTGGGACAACCGGTGTTAAAGAGAATTTGGACTTTCAGTGATCAGTAGAACTCACTGTATGCCTGGATCGCTGAGACCAAAGCTCTGCCCTGAGATTTATTAGATGTTCCTGTGCCCATTTCTTGTCAAGGTTATGAAGGACTGTGGTGAAGTACTGTCATACTCACAGTGAGAGGACATACATCTGCACTTCCAGCCAGAAAAAACCTCAGGACTGGTGATAAAAATGGGGCACAGGATGCAAGCTAGAAGGTAAAGAAAAGAATTAGGTATCGTGTTATTCCACATGCACAGCCTCTCCCTTCTCATGAATATATTATACTTGGAAAAGGACACTTCTGCCCTTTGCTTAGGGTAAGTCTCCACAGTGGATAAAACTTTTTGCTTCTTGAGGTTTGAGGGATTTTTAAAAAAATCTTGAATTGAAAGATATGAACATTTTTTAAATATTTATGCTGTATAAATATACTTTCCAGGTGGGAAAAAGAAAACTTTGGGAAATTATAAGTGATAACTGCAGCTTAAACAGAATAGCCTCCCAGGCTTTCCTTAATATATTACAGAAAGAGATGGACCCTCTGGGGAGAACATAAAATCCTGTTCCTATGGTGAAATGCTGCTTGAGGTGCCTATCTCCCCTCAGGGATCCTAGTGAGGGCTGGTTTCTTCAAAGCATATCCCTTTCTGTGATGACCTGAAAGCATTCATTTACAGGTGAAATTCAGTGATGTGTGGAAGCCATGCTGGTAAATTCCCCTGCACCATTAAATTTCACAGCTTTGTCAGGGCAGGAGGAGCAGACAGAAAACCTAAAGCACCTACACATCTCAAACTGTGCAGCTGTCATGGCCTTCTGAGGTGGGATGCACCAGGGTGAGGGCTGACTTACATTGATCTCTCTCTCTCTCTGTATCCTGTTCCTTCTCACAACAGAATATCTTGGAGTGGGAGGGTAGTGGGTTATTAATATGAAGTGATTTCTTTTACTTGTCAGTATGATCATTTAAAAGCCCACATAAAAATATTTCATGCCAAAGAAAATGATCTGTTTCCTCCTCTTTCTTTTATTGCTATTATGATTTCTTTTGTTTCAGATGTCAATAGAATCTGAAGTAGAATATTTCAGCATGAAAGCTCTGAAACTTGCTTTCGTGTTCTCCTCACCCTTCTACAGCTACCTGAAAGGGGGCTGTAGCCAGGTGGGGGTCAGCCTCTTCTCCCAGGCAACCAGCGACAGGACAAGAGGATATAGCCTCAGGCTACCCCAGGGAAGGCTCAGGTTGGACACCAGGAGGAATTTCTCCACAGAAAATGCTGTTAGGCTTTGGTTGGGCTGCCCAGGGAGGTGGTAGAGTCCCCATCACTGGAGGTGTTCAACAAACAACGGGATATGGCACTGACTGCCATGGTATGGTTAACAATGGTGATTAATGTTGGACTTGATGAACTTGGAGGTCTTTTCCAACTTTAATGATTCTGTGATTCATAAAAATTAGTCAACGAATTTGACTAAAATTTGGAAGTTGCTTGCGCCACTCTGAAGCGACCTTAACAGTGAGAGAAAAAAACAGATGAAAAAGAATTCCATGTCTAGATAGCATTTTTCAGTCTTTATTTAGAGACATTTGTCACACCATTAATGTTTGTAAAGCAGCACATCCCTCCATGCCAGGAGAAAGCAATATTGCTGCATTTACCTGTCTAACACAGAGATAAGCAAGAAACACCATTTTGTTTTTGCAAGATACTACTAAAAACCATGAAAAATGACAAGCCATAAATTACCTTATTAGCTTCTTGTGCTGAGCCAGGATGGCATCTCACTGCTTGCCAGCAAACAAGGCACCAGGCCCCCCTGATCCCCATGTCCGCAGCTGCCTGGGATAGAGGAATGCTGAGGGGTTGCTGGCTCCCTCTGGGAAGGGTGGAGACCTGCCTGCCCGCCCCAGACACTGCCAGACAGCCTGCAGGACCCACAGCTTTCCAGGCACAGGCTCAGAGGCTATTCTCAATAGAAAGTGCTTTCATTTCTATTTTCTTTCATTGTTGTGGGAATGGGAAAAATTCTTGGGTCTAAAGGACCAGTTCATGCTGTCTTTACTGCTTTTATAATGACAAAAAGTGCTGAGAAACCACAAAGCTATTATTTGTTCTGATATAATATCCTGCAAACTACAATAAATGGATTTTTTTTTCCCCTACCCAGTGAGGATGGCATTTTTAGCTTTAAACATTTATTCTTTGTGTCAGAAAGACTTGAGATCAGACCCTAAGATAATTGTATTATGATTGCTTTCTGGTTTTGTTACACTTTCTCTTCTTTTTCTGACATGATTTGGGAATAAGGTGGTTCAAAATCAACAGTAGACACTAAGTATACTTAGGAAACCATCACAGCCTGAAGATGCATTACTTTCTGAAGTGCTAGAACTAGAAAAGTCCATTTTAATTCCACAAGTAAGCTTGGAATTTCAATTTCCAGGTAACATAAAGTATTAACCTTTCACTCCAGTGTTTGTGATATCAGCTGTTAAAATACATGTGGGAGAAGCTTGTAAGGTAGGGGTTTTTGTAGGACAGTACAAATGATTTCAGGATCAGCATGCTTTTGCAAACAAGTCCCAGACTACTGATCAGACAGAGGGAATGTGTGTCCCTGTGTAATTAACCACTCCAGAGCCCCACAGACCTGTATACACACTCACAGAAACATTCACTGTCTCCTGGGATGGACCCTGACTCCTTCCATCATTCTTTAGCTGACTGAAGCACCACAGCAAAGTGTGGACTGACTGTCTATACAGCTACATGTTGTGTCTTCCTGATTCCCACCCTCAATTTACTTTTCAGGGAAGGTAACCATGCTAATTATACAGACACGTTTTCCCCTGAGACACACAGGAGCTCAGCTATCCCATGATGCTTCTTGCTATGTCTACAGCAAGAACAGCAGAGGAGACTCAAGCAGAGGCTTTCTCAGTCCCTGAAAATCTCTATGTAATATAAGGGTGATTTTTCAAAATAATGGTGTACTGTTTTTGGAATTTTTTTTTTTTAAATATTAATTTTAGGTATCTTTTAGGTTTGTGTTTGTTAGTGTTTTGGGTTTCTTTTGGTTTGGTTTGGTTTGAGTTTTTTTGTTTGTTTTGTTTTTTTAATAAAGGACAGTTTGCATATTTCTGACAGCGAAATAATTTAGAAACCAAAGTCTTTAATTTTGAACTGTAGCCTTTGGGGTGATCTAATTGTGGCCTTCCAGTACCTGAAGGGAGCCTACAGGACAGACGAAGAGAGACTATTTACAAGGGCCTGGAGTGACAGGACAAGGGAGAATGGCTTCAAACTGACAGAGAGTAGATTTATCTTAGATATGAGGAAAACATTCTTTACTGTGAGGGTGATGAGTCACTGGCACAAGTTGTCCAGAGAAGTTGTGGCTGCTCCAGCCCTGGAAGTGCTCAAGGCCAGGTTGGATGGGGCTCTGACCAATCTGATCTAGTGGTAGGTGCTGCCCACAGCAGGGGGATTGGAACAAGATAATCTTTAAGATTCCTTACAACCCAGGCCATAAAAAACCTCAACTAACCAGACAAAAAATTCCAGAAAAAACCTTGTATACCTATGTGATTTTGTATTTTCAAGTCTATGCAGTAAAGATCTTTTATGATGGCACTTTGTGAAAAATAGTTTGAGATGTTTAATCTGATTACTATCTATTCCCTAGGTTATGTCCACGGCACCAGCTGAGGTAGACAAGTTCAAAATCTAATACAGTTTTCTCCATGTCCATAACAATTATGACTAAAAACACTAAGCAAAACAGTGTAGATACTTCTGATATCTGTTACCTTTTCCATAAATTTAATTCCTAAAACACACCAAAAGAAATTAACCAGAAATTCACAGTGTTCAACATTCACCTATCAACATTCACCTATCAACATTGTTTATTGTTTAATCTGTGCTTGATCTGGCTGGTATAAGTAAAATGAAAAACAGATTTTAATCTTATATTCAAGGAAAGTAGCATGGAATTCTCTAGTCTATACCTGCAGAACTTAAGTGATGGTATTTGATTGCACTTGTGATTAGTACAGCAAATGCAATCTCTGATTTTGAAGTAGCCATGCACTTCTTTTTGACCTTACCTGATATAGCATCAAGGCAGACCTTGGAATGTTTCAGAAGTAAAAGAAAAGAGAAGTAAAGGGGGAAAAAATGAATTAACTTCTTGTTTAGCTATAAAACTGTCAGAAATAAACTGATGGTTTAGCTTTTGTCAAGGAGGGCTGGCTTTGGACACCATTGACTAAATGAGGTTGATTTGGTGGGAAATTTATTTAAAGTCTCTTTAAATATCAAGCAATTCCTTGCAGGATACAATCTTTGTCTGGAACTTTAGATTCTTTAATAATATTGCAAACTTCCTGCAAAAGTTATCTATGATGAACATCTACCTAAAATGTAGGAGAATATTAGAAGCCTGTGTCTCTCTAAACCTCCTTTGTGAAGAGCAGCCTAATGATGCTAAAGAAGGAAAAAGTTTACTGGTTCTAAAGAAGGAAAAGGTCAGCTGTGCTGTTTCACGTTATGGCTGAATCAAACTACAACTTAAAACAAGCTAGGAATGTGCTAC
Source organism: Picathartes gymnocephalus (assembly GCA_013390045.1). Taxonomy (NCBI): domain Eukaryota; kingdom Metazoa; phylum Chordata; class Aves; order Passeriformes; family Picathartidae; genus Picathartes; species Picathartes gymnocephalus. The sequence goes on along the minus strand of WEKY01002972.1, from coordinate 78,475 downwards.
TGTGGAAAAGAGGAAAAGCTCAGTTCCTTTCTCCTCTTTCTCTGTTTCTCGAGCCGTGTGACACCTTCCCTTCACATGTTCCATATTTGGTGACTATTTGTTTCTCTAATTTAGTTTTCTAACATGGCAACAAATGTTGGTGGTTTTTTTTCTTCTCATCTCAGTTTTCTTGCCATTTAGTAATTGAAAGGAGTTTGTTATCTGATCATTTGAGCGCAAAAGTCAGAAGGAAAGAAATGCCAGAAAACCCAGAAAGAAGTAAAGTGGAGACATGTCCCTTTTGATGACAACAAGCCACTATACCAGCTGAGTCCAGCTGTACCAGCATGATGCTGGTGGTGAGATATGTGAGACTTAAAAATCATAATTGCCTTAAATGGTGTTATGATTGACAAAGGGCTTGGAGCAACCTGTACGAGGAAGCTGTGATCACTGAAGCCCAGCCCCCTGAAAAGGCCTCCTGAAAAGGATTTGGACTGTGAGTTAAGGCACCTGACAGAAACTTGAAACAAGAGAAAGGTGACACTATTGTCCAATTATCCCAGGCCTAGGGAGATGTAAACAAAGCTGAGGGAGAAGAATGCATCCACAAGGAAACCCAGCAGCTGAGCTGAAAATCAGCTCTGGCTGCGACTGGGGGGGAGACCACAACCCCCAGACTCATTTGCTGAGGCCACATTGGCACACGATCTTCCCCTCAGCTGAGGGGGAGAAAGAGAGTTTTTGACAGTGTGATGGCAAAGCCTCTGGTACAGAGTGGGTGAACAACCTTTACCAGAGGCTAAAAGCCAATAAAGAAGCAGGCCCTTCAGAGTCCTCCCTTACACAAACAGCAGAAGGTCGCATTCACCCTGAACATTCACGTGAGAGGCTGCTGTGCTGTCTTTGAAGGTGTCATAAAACACCAAAGGACCGCCCCCCACTCATTCCTGAGGCCTTTGGCCAAAGGACTGCATGTGATCCACAGGTGTTGCAACACATCCAGAGTCTGCTCCAGAAGACAGTGTAAAACTCACCCCACCCCCACGGGAGGTACCTGGACATTCCCACAGATACCTGAATGCATTAACTCTGTTACACAGGACCCTCCAAGAAGACCATAGGAAAGGGACAAACCTGTTGCTGTCAGGATGCAGAGAGTCTCTGTCACTCTCTTTCTCTCTCTGCCCCCCTTCTCCTTTTCCTATTTCTTCCTCTCTCTCACATTCTCTCTCTCTCTCTCTCTCTCTCTCTCTCGCTCCCCCTCACACTTTCTGTTAAATAAAATCCATACTATTGACTTCAGGGTATGGCCTTGTCTGCACCTTGATTCGGGCAAAGGCATCTCTCTATGGATCACACCAAGGTGGCATCCTGGGACTGTGCTCCCATCTGGAGAACATCACTATGGGAAAGTACCAGGAAGAGGTCCTTGAATGACCTCTTGCCAGCCAGCTGGAAGCATACTATCAATATTTTTTGACTATCAGATATTTTTGACACAGCCCTGGAGCACAGTCACATGAACCCAAACTGGTGGAGGGCAGCACCTTGAAAGAGACCGCGTCCAGCCCTCCACTTCAGCTGCCTCTTTGGCTAAAGCACAGACACCTTTCCTTTTCTATCATCTTTCAAGCTGTTCCCTTCTGAGCAGCTAGGTAAGGACAAAGGGAGAGACAGTTTCTTGACTCATAAGCTCTGTGTTTCAGGGATTCGCCCGAGCAAGAGAAGGCTGGAGTACAACTCTTCGATGTCAGTAAACACAGGAAAATGTTGTCCAGACAAGAGGCTGGAAGAGACCTGTCTCAGAAGAACCACAGGCTGGGGAGTCACCAGACATGAGAATTAGTGAAGGATCAAGTGCTGAGCTGAAACAGGAAGAGAGATGGGCTTTCACACAGGTGTTCTGCTTTTCAGGTGTCTGCCTCGACCACAGTGTCACTTGCAAGACCTTTGCAAGTGTCCATCTTTCTTACACATGTCCATCTTTCAAAAACTAGAGGGCATGAGTTCAATTTCCAGCTCAGTTGCACTCAAAATCACCAAGCACTTGAGTTTTTGAAGAGATTCTGCAATGCCTCATTTACTGTCATTTAAATATATGCAGGAATTGGTTTCTTCGTAGTATTCTAAACATAAAAATTTCTTTATCTTCACTTTAGAAACAGAATTACCGAGATTTATATAAAAATATAATAAACCATAACAAAGCTATCTGTCTGAAGGGGTAATTTAAACTCCACTTAGTCTTCAATAAAAACAAAATAGCACACCATAACCATTTACTGCATATACTTTAACACAATTAATAGTCTGAGTGTTCTGAAGGGCTTCTAAAATTTCATTTTACAGTGGAACAGTGATCTTTCCAATATTTTTTGGGCCACTGCAAGAGATTAAATGTTACTTTTATGTGCATTTATAAAAGTAGTTTCAGTTATTAAAAGCAAAACCTCAAGCTGTCGCTTCATTTTTTTAAGCTAAATATGTTGATCTAAGAACAGCAACCTTTTAGCTAAGCTATATATATATTTAAGTATATATAAAAATATATATCCAATTAAAATGTGTTTGTGTTGATTATGGAGGCCAAAATTTGAACTATGTAAAAATCAAATAATGACAGTGGGTTTACAATAAAGCAGAATATAATCGGAGTTTATAAACTTACTTACACATTTGGGTGTTCAGTGCAGATGTTTTTAATATCTTTTTCCTTAACAGAAAATATTAAATGTGTCAACAGTAGAACAGGTTAGAAAACTGGAAGGGATTCATTCCTGAGATTAGATCATAAACCCCTTGTTCAAGTACATATGAGTAATATCAGAGAAAAAGATAAATAGGAAACTACAGTGACAAGGCAAACAAGCAGCAGCTAAATACCTTCTTGCATCTTGCCTCAGTAACCCTAAGAAAATAAAATCACCTTTATAAAAATATGCCATTTCAAAGAAAATAAAAATACAAGCATCTCTTGTAACATCAACAGCAAAATTGGTTCTGTTTCTGTTACTTTCAAAGGAGAAATTTTGTTGCCTCTTTCCAAGGATGCAAAATGCTTTAACAAGGTACAAACACATATGTGTATAAAATCTGGTGACTAATTACAACATCTCTGCATGAGATTATATTGGGCCAAAGAGTGTGCTCGGGGCAGTAGGTGCAGCCCTGATGGTGTCAATCTGTGTTCAAGGAATGACTGGAGGAGCCTCTCAGTGCCGTGGTCTCCTTGACACGGTGGAGATCAGTTAAAGGCTGGACTCGATGATCTCAGGGGCCTCTTCCAGCCCAAATGGTTCTGTGATTCTGTAGCAGAATTGTGAATGCACTACCCATGGATGCAGGCACTTATCTGTTTCAGGACCAGGAATAATCTTCAAAGGGACAGGCAGGTTAAGAGTACATGATGAGGGATGCAAACATGCATGTTAGTGAAATTATTTTTCTAGGTAGTTCCAGAAGTGGGGTTTTTTTGGAGGTAAGAGCTCTTGTCACTTTCAAAAAGGTAAGTTAGAATTACTTAACAACTGCTCTTTTACAAACACATACAGAATAAAGATATGGTAAAGTTATATATAACGTAATCTATAACAAATTTAAAAGCAGTTAAGAACTTTCCTGATTTTTCTTTCATTTTGGCGTTTCTGAACTTTTAAAAAAAAAGTTACTATTCTAAGAAGTAATAGCATAATTCTGTACAGATCTTTGTAGTGGGGTTTTTTTGGTTTTTTTTTAGTAATACATCCATTTATTTTCTGAACAAAGTTTTACTACAGCCAGCGTTATATTGCAAGATGAATTAAATCTGTGATGGCCAGAAGACAGATGTTGTGCCAGACTGGGAGGAGAACTCCTTTTTACATGAGGTTGGGAAAAACAATCTGTTCCATTCTGGGAGTCATGGGAATGTCCTGGAAGCTTGGGAAAATGTTGTGTGGGTGAGTGGAAGTGAGAGAACATGATTCTCCTGGGCATTCTTCTGAAAGGACTGAGTAGCAGAAAAGCTCAACTTCTTGCTCTCCCTTCTTCTCCATGCCCAGAGGCCCAGAAGGTGTAAAACCTCTGTTCCTTATACAGTTCAGTCCTAGTTACTTGTTACTGGAGTAAATAGCCATTTCAATCACAGGCTACTGCATGTTAACTGGAGAAGAATCTACTGAAATAGCACAGAGGCAGTACAAATTTATAGACACTTCTAAAAAATCTTAGAAATTGTACCCATGGATAATAATGACTCTTCTACTACACGACAGATGCTTGTGTAAACAGCATTCTTTGGCAATAACTTACATATTTAAGAGTTCTATTTCCTGTGGTCTCTATGAGATAGTACATCAACTTCAAACACACCAATAAAACTGACCAATATCCAAGAAAAAACCTGAAAAAACTGCTTGTTTTCAGCTCTTGCCAGTGATTCATAAATAACAACACAATCTCAGATCTGACATTAGTAAAATTACTGTGTTATCTTCTGAGTAGTCTTTGTATCAGTGAATCATTTACTAGCTTAAATTCTCCTTATTTCCTGATTTTTAGACAGTGTGGAGGTAAAAACAAATTCAAAGTGTGATGTAACTGAAATATTTGTGCTGTAATGCCATGTAGATTGTGTCTTTCCAAGTATCTTTTACCTTTCCAAATATTCTTTTTTTTCCCCTAATATTATCATTATAGGAATGTGTGAATATTCCTCTAACCAAAAGGTATTTGCTACAGCTCTGTGGTGGTAGATGTTAGATTTCTCCTGATGGTCTCTGTCAGTAAAGGTAGTGATCGAGGTCTGAGCATGATGTCCTCCTTCCCTTTGGTTCTCACTTAGCACAACTTCCTCCTCACTCAGCACAGCAGTCAGGACACCACCTTCAAGAAAGAAAACTAAAAAAAAAACCCTCAGCAAAGCCCTGCCATCATCACATTAATATTTCTTGCATACTACTGTCTCCTGAGGAACTTGGAAAGAAATCTTCATTAATTTAATGGAGAGGAGTAATGAATTTTAATAACTTTGGAACAATAGCAGGCAAATCTTCTCCCCTAGATACTCCAAGGTAGAGTCAACATTTGAACTTCAGATGAGAGAATCTCTACAGGCTGTACTTTAGGCATTGCTTTGTACTGTGGGAAACAAAGCCAGACCTGTATGAAGGTTTGGCTGAGATGGAGTTAATTTTCCCATCGCAGCCCTCACTGTGCTGAGCAGAGAGAAAGGTGATGAGACCCCACCAGTGTTTGGGCACTGCTGGGCAGTGGTCCCACAGCACCAAGGCCTTCTGTCCAACTCAACACCCACCAGCCCTGAAAGGCCTCTGGGCTGGGTCTGGGCAGGAGCCTGGAAGGGGGCACAGCCAGCACAGCTGACCCAGGCAGACCAAGGGGATGTTGAATTCCATATGGCATCTGCTCAGCAACAAAAGCTAAGGCAGACACTGGGAGGCACTCGGATTTTGATGGCATTTGTCTTCTGAGGAAACCTCTGCATGTACGAAAGCCCTGTTCCTGCAAAGTGTCAGACATTGGCTGTTGATGAGAAGTAGAGAAATAAAATCTTTATTTCTTTTGCTTCTGCACCCGTGATCTCTGCTTTTTCTTTATTAAACTGCCTTTATCTCGACCCATGAGATGTTTTTCTATTTATTTTCTCCCCAGGCTCTGTCCTGCTCAGGAAAGGGAGATTATATAGATCCCCCTGGAGCAGGAGATCTAGGGATGAAGCACCTTGCACACACCCAAGGTCAACCCACCACAGTGCCAGAAAAGGGTTTTGAACAAGCCCTGAGCCCTGAGAAGGTAGGTCTGCAAAGCAACTGTTAAAGAGATAATTTTCAGAAGTTCTTTCACTGACATGCTTTTCTTCTTCTCTTGGCTCCCCAGTTCTTTGCAGGAACAAGAACAAATACTGCTACTGGGAGACTCAGAGTTGTATAAGGCTTGAGAGCTACACTGCATTTAGCAGTGACTTAGCATGTATTTGAGGACCTAACCTTCTTGCAGGTAAGTTGGGCCATTGCCTAACATTGCCATAGGCTTCTCAGAAATGTTTTTGCTAAGAAAACAAAAAGAGCAGAGAATCATGGAAAATCTGCTTTTCTTGAAAACGGATGAAAAGAAGAAATATCAGTATAGGAAAATTAAGAGAAAACACGGAGAAGCAGTTGAGACAGACTTTAAATTGGAAAGTGACAGGCAATGGTGAACTGGCAAGGAATCATTTGAATACGTAAAGCATTAATCACACAATTAGAGGCTGAAAACTAAGGGAAAGAGAAAAATCAGTGCCAAGCTTGCTGTGATGGTGATGAGACCGAGCTACACAGGACACAAGGCACACAGGAAAGGAGCTGAGATAACTGTGGAATGATAATGGTTTCCATTCCTTAATAAACAACAGTTCCTCCTATTGCCCTTATCTCACTTCTTACAAAATATGGAGTGGGCATAATTCTCATTCCTTTATCAAAAATCAAAATTTGTTCTGAAGGTGAAGAAATACATGAGAGAAATATGATGAAATACAAAACCAGGCAAGCCCATGCCACTTCTTCTTGCCTCAAAAGGTAAATCAGTATAGAAATGACTTGTATTCAACTTTGTCTTGTCAGACAGATCTATTAGGAGACTTGGCTGCACATGCATTTACTTTGTAATTGTTGTAGCATGTATACTCTTATATAATCACAATTATCATAATTGCTATTGCAATAAGCCTCAATATTTTCTGGTAAAAGCCACATAAGGTAGAGTTCTGGTTACTTGTCAGGGATCTGCACTTGAAGAAGAAGAAACCAGGAGTTTCCATTGCTATGTTTGTCACATATAGTAGGTAGTGTGACAAAACACAGCTCTGATGTCCTAGTGACTGATCTTGAATGAAATAAGCTATTTGACTACAGGGTTTTAAGGGCTATACCTGCTATAACTGTCTTGGGAAAGAGATGCTGGATGCTGTATAGAAATCTTCTCTTAGAGCTCCTGTAAGATCAACTACATTGGCTCTCCTGCCACACTTTGGAGAACAAGCAGCACTTAGAAGGCACAGCCTGTTTAGTTTGTTTAGCTTTTACAATTCTGTCATCTTCCAGACAGATACTGCTTAAACTGCTTTAAAAAATGACATTGTTGACCTTTCCATGGCACAACATCCTCCTGTGTCATAGGATAATTCAGATAAAGCAGATTCCAGAGCTGGTAAAAGGGGAGTAATCCAGTATTCATGCTGGGACTTACTGAAATATTTAATGTGTACTCTTAAAGCCATTCCTATATCTTCATTACCTGTGTAGACCTAGGGAGTGGCACAAGTACCTGTATGTGTAAACATTTATATGTGCATTTCTATTTGTATGCTATTGGGTAAATGACTGATGTTTTGAATTATAAATCTTTCAGGTCTATATTTAATTTTATTGTATTGCATAATTTACTGGTTTTGCTCTGTGGCTGTTGGAATACTACACACATTACTGAATAGGCACATTTTCTTCAAAGCATTTGACACTCTTTGGTATTATTCATAGAGTCGTGGTATTGAATTGAATCCAGGAACACTGTATCACTCACATAGTTTGACTTGGTTTGGGGTTTGGTTTGGTTTCATTTTGGGTTTTTTTTTTAGTGTGTGTGGACCAAAGAAACTTGATATAAGAGCTTTCAAAGGGCATTTTTTAGGTCTCAAAAGCAATTGTGCTTCTACTTCTATCAATTAGCATCTTTGAGATTCTTAGACATTTAAGATTAGTACATTTTGTGTATTTGGAGGTTTGGGGGTTTTTTTAAATTTTTTTTTAAATCTTCATCTTCTTGTTTGGGCTTGTGTAGAATTGTGGTATTGTGGGGGAGAGAGAAGTAACATGTCTATATAATCTGATTACAAGACATAGATGTTTAAAATGTAGTTCTTTCCCCACTTAAGGGTGAGTAAATTTAGGATTTTTTTTCACATGATGATTTAGGCTGTTGATTTTTTAACTTCATTTGTCAGCAAATGAGTGGATGGCCATGAGCAAATGAGTTACCACTCTGTTTACAGTCAACCTCTCACAGCTCTCCCAGAAGGAAAATCAAGGCTTGGTATTTTTCTTTCTCTGACTGACATATTTTAACAGCATGACTTTTTCAATATTGCATCAGAGAACAAATCAAAATTACAGACTTCTTGCATGCACAAATCTTCAGGAACTTTCCCCATAAATATCAAATTCTACACAGAAAAAAATGAGTAATGACATTTCCTGTTTCGTTCAGAGTTTGTTTTTATAAACATCTAAACTATTTTCTCCTCATTATGTACTGTTAAGCAAAAGCTATTCTTTCATATGAAATGAAAGAATACCTCTCTTAGAAGTTTCATTACTCTCGATATTGTTCGTGATTATTGGATATCTAAAAAATGAAAAACTCATCTGTAATGTAAATGTAACAAGTAATAAGTTATGTATCCCACAAAATAAATCATTTAGAATATTTGGTGGGAGTTTAAAATAGCTATATAAAATGCATCCAGAAGAGCACATCTAAAGGGTAAAAAGAATGAGAAAAAAATGTTAAAACTATAGGGATAGAAAAATACAGATATGAAAAGCTCTTACACAGCAATGCAAGTCAAATAGTTTCAACAAGTGGATTGCTTGTGAGCATGAAACCCCACCAGAATTCAAATATGTTAATCTCTATCCTCAGGCCACTGATTTCTATTATAATTCTTTTCATTTGTTTTCCTTTTGCACCCTTATCTTTCAATTTCAACTGTTCATTCTTCTCTCATAACATTTTTTGTCTTCTTTTTATAGAAGTAGGCTTATGAGTGCTATCAATAATATGTTGTGTAGCTTTATCCTACCATGGAAAATGTAACAAGACTAACTCATTATTTCACAAATAAAGACTTGCCCAGCTGAAAAGATACACATCAGCAGAGCAGAAGATCAAAACATATTGTTAAAACAGAAGTTCCTTTGACAAAGAAAGTGTTAAAAATTATATGCAGAAAGTATAAAGGTCATGAATTTGAAGAAATATGAGATGTTGGGTATTCACCAGAGATACCTGGACAAAACCAAACAGAGACCTGAAGTCTTTATAGCCAGACACTGGAAAAAAATCAACAAGAAATGCAAATCCATGTAATAATCCTCTTTCTTCTAATATAAGTTAAAGTTTATTCCAATGAAATAACAAATCCACACTGCAGAAGGAAGGACTGACTGACATCAAATACACAATGTGACCCCAGACAGGCAATCATTAAAGTCAACTTACCACCTCCTCAACTCTAGCAGCTAATCCATCAACCTTTCTAACCATCAGTCACTTAGGAAAATGCATTCCAATACTGAATGAAATGCATTTGAAAATATATTGAAGTGGGATTTTTCTATGTTATTAAAAATTTCATAGATTATTTGAAGTAGTTCATATTTTCATTTTCAGTTTATTGTGTTTTGCTATCTAACTTCATTGGAGTTTATCATGGATTACAGGTAGATTCAATTTCTCTTCACTTATAACCATTTCTAAAACTATTTTATACACATATGTTTCATTATAGGGTAATAGGTCGGAAAGTATATCCTCATCTCTTATGGCTAAGTGAGGTAATTGACCCATCAGAGAACACTGGTAAGCGGAAGTGCTAGAGTGTTATTTTACTGTAAAAATTCTATTTCCTCAGGGAAAAAAAAAAAGAAAGAAATAAAAGAAAAATAAAAAGAGTTTTATTTTGTCAAGCTCTTTTGGCAAGTAAAAAGGGCTATTTCTGTGTGTTTCAGACCCTGTACAACTGTTAACGAATTCTCGTACTACCCACTGGTACCAAATAAAACAATGTCACTAGGTCACTTCTTGATTCATATGCTTGTAACAATGTTGACATAAATTGTCATAAAATTTATTTTGGATTCATTAAAATAAAGAGTGCAAATAATTACAGCAGTCAGTCTGGTGAAAAATGAGAAAATTAGGTTTTGGTTTTCCTAGGGGAATGCTTTAAACAAAACAATAAAAAACATTTTTTTCTGGAATAAAGCAGTTTAAGAAATTAAGTTTTAGATGTTACTTAATGTTTGTAAAACAGTTCTAAACTGTACTTTGACCAGTGATGCACAAGGAAGATAAGCACAGTTGTTTCTAGGTAGGAGACAGGGGCCACGTGGACCCCGATTCAGCTGCTTACTAACTGTCAGGAAAGACCCATCCCACAAAGGCAACAAGTGTGTCAGATACCAGAAATGCATATCCTAGTAAAATATCCCTAGATTCCTTTGTTTCTGCTGTTATACTTTCCCAGCTCGTGAGAAGGGTCTTAGGCAGAAGGTTAACAGCGGTGGAAGAAGGAGAGTCAAACACTAATCTCTAGAAGTAATTGCCTGCAGCTGAATTCCCACTGAGATTTCAAGGGAAAGGAGGTGCTCTTAGTAAGTAGACATGAATGCTGCAAATTAAAACTCAGTTTTAGAACTCTTTTGTGGAGGAGTACCTTCCATAATTTGTTGTTCTTATTTTTTGGGTTGTTTTTCTCGTAAGTTACAAAATTTCTTTTAGAACTCCAAACAATGTGAAACTGATGGACATTTCTCTAGCATGGGTGAAATGAATTGATCTGCTGACAAAGAAATTAGTGCTCAGAGTTGTCTTCTGAACTATTTTCAGTCTACTTCAGAAAAATCATGCTACACATGAATGTTAGTCATATAATTAATTGTGCTATATGCTCAGAAACTAGGTGGAGGAGTGGATACAAGAATTTTATAAAACAGAATGGAGAAAAGGTCTTATAAACAGGAAGGACAGGTGATTGAGAATTATAAAAAATATGACTAGAAAATCACTAGATGAGCGCTTTTAAAATTTATTACTGAATTAACTATGTTAATACATTTTGTATTTAACAATTCTTGCAGATAGAGATGAAGGTCTGTTCTGAAGGAATGTAAGGGACAAATATGGATTTTGTCTGTACTCCCCAAAAGGCTGAGGGCATATATTTTTAATGGATAGAGACTTCTTATCATCAGATGACCTCATATCACAAGAATTACTGTCTCTTAATATTTCTTCCTGTATCTTGTCCTTAACTATCTTTCTGATTGAATTATAGCAAGCCTTCTGAAAATGTATGTAGGAAAAAAATGTTATGACTGCTCTCAGTAAACTCCTACCCAGCTGAAAAATTCATGTCTTGCAGAAAGTTCCATGATGCTAAAAAAAGAAACAATCTCCTAGTGTTGTCTTTTATTCACTCATGAAATATAGAAGGGTTTGCTCTCTTCAGCAGCCTATTTCCATGAAATTTGTGAGAATGGTGTTCTCCATCAGATCTGTGTGACACAGAGTAGTGATAACTTCAGAAATTAAAAAGGAATGAAAGACAAAGGCATGCATATATATAACATTCACAGCATATACCACACCTCCTTAGAGAAACACATTAAGATGTCTTTCAACTGAAATATAAGGATGAAAGCACTTTTTTTTTTCCTGCAGAGGTTAGATTGTACTTACACTACATTGAAATCTGAATTTCCTGCATTCCTTAGATTTTCTTTTGTTTAAACCATGAAAGAAAATGGAAATATCTCCTATCTTATGTTGAGAGTTACCTAAATCCTTTTGTTTCAGAATTAGTTAAACAATTTGTCTCAAAACTTTTAACCGAAATAATGTGAATGTGAAATTGTGATTTTAGACATTTCACTGCAATTTGATCTGCTGTGGCTCAAACCACCTGTAAATGACATTTCCCTGTGGTGGCATATTGGTCCATGAAGTACTTTAGTCAGCTGATGGCCCCAATTACAGAATCTGTAATTCACTACATGGTTAGAGAGGAAGAGATTATATGGACTTTTTTTTGTGTGTCAGTCAGTGGGTTTATAATATATGGCATTGTAACTGCTGTAAAAAAAACTTAATTCTTCATTGAGGTGAGAAAAAATAACATTAAACTTTACATTATCTCAGCTGAAGCTATTATGTCTGGCTGCTTTGTGTATTTTTCTTACTTTTGTTGACCAGGGAACAATAGCAAAAAAATAATTTTGATATAGCCAGTGCAATTTTCTCAAGGCAGAAAAAAAACCTGATTCCATTTAAGGAACAGTGGTACTACTAGCAAAAAAAGAAAATAAGCACGCAATTAACATAAAGAATATATCCATATTCCCTTCCTCTAAATATGCATTTTAATATACTGAAACAGAAAGTCCATTAAGTTTTATTTTATGAACATAAAACTCTTGTACTTCATCAGACAATTAATTCCCATAGTCCAATATCTTCCTGAAATATTTGGGCAGAAACAAGTTATTAATAAGGACACTTAAAAATGTTTGCAGGATAATTTAGGGGCACTCAGACCATAATTCTTGTCCATTGATGACTGAGTTCATCAATCCTTTAGTTTAGTATAATTCCTCTTCTCTTGGTTTCAAGAATCCTCTTGCCACAAGACAATCATGTACACAGAATTCCACAGACTGATATCCAAATAGATGTATTTTATGGTGTTAGATTTACAATTGTCGATTTTGTTTCCTGTAATCTTTCATTAAAAAATAAATTATATTAAAGAACAAAAAGATTTTATAAAACATAATTTATTTTAGAGAGCAATTATTAGTAAATTGTAGGAAAGTACGCTGTCTTTTAGTATGGAAATTAACACTTATATTTTTAATGTGACATTTGAAAAAAAACCTAGAATATGCAAATATATGCATTCACCTAGCTGTGAAAACTGAGATAGAGATTATTTTTCAAAAACAGAATGAAAGTATAGATACAGCCTATATAAATAATCTTAGTAATTCAAGTATAATGGTGTTGACATTGTATTTTGGTTTTTTTCCCGCCTAAGTTGACATATATGAAATTTTCTTTTAATAAGTAAATAGGTAATTTGAAGATGAGAAGTCATTGAAGTATTCTGTTTTCTGCAGGGGAATTTAGTCGAGAAAACATTTTTATTAGAATAGCATGAATTTGTAGTTGTTTTTTCCTGAAGTTCCTGTCTTAGCACAAGGTGTTCTTGATTTCCTGTTAAGTCATTGCTAATCTATTCCCAGCTGGACTAGTGTTGGGCATTTCCCAGATCTGGGTGGTGCCTGCCTGAGAACTGTACAGCTCGAATAAGGAGGTCAGAAGGAAATCCACCCTGGATTCCGGCCTCCATTCTCTTGAAATCTTGTCATGATTAGTTTTCCTAATGAACTAAATGAAAGTCTTTTGCTACTGCACTCCTCCATGAAACCATTTTTTTTTTTTGCATAATATAGTATGATTCCTACAACTCTAAACTTGTTCAAAACTGCAAATTCTTAAGAAAATGAGCTCAGTTCCATTCCAAAAAAACACTTATGAAAATGCTGTAGTTAACATCTCAAAACAATGAATTAAAACCTTGGTTTTTCACAGCATATTTTGATATCATTCCATGCCTCACACCCCACTGAGGCTAGATGGTGAGTGGATTTGCTTGGGTATGTTGGGTTGAAAGGTGTTATCAACAATTTGGTATTAAGCTCTTTATTATCATATACTGTCTGCCTTGCCTATGAATGTTATTCTGTTGCTCATTTGGTTTGTAGTCTTAGTAATATCTTGTTAGTACTTTTATTACTCTTTCAATGATTGTTTGATGTTCTTTCTTATTGTTGTGAATTAGCTGGGTTTAATTCATATGGTAATTTATATCAGAAAGGTCTGTGCTGCATATTTTTTTTTCCCTTAATGATTCCCAGTGGTGTGTTTTAGGTTTTTTTTGAGTTGTTTTTCATCAGTTCAGACAAAACAAAACCTATTTCCACTAATGAAAACGTACTTGAATTTGTAGTCTGGCTGGATGGTGCGTCATGCTCTTCTCAACAGTGGAGTGTGAGCAGTGCAACAGTGGGTCAATTTCTCAGGCAAAACCCTGGGATATAGTGTGGCTACCACTCCATAGTCATAGAATCCTAGAATGGTTTAGCTTGGAAGGGACCTTAAAGGTCCTCTCATTCCAACCCCCCTGCCATGGGCAGCAACACCTTCCACTGGACCAGGTTGCTCAGAGCTCCATCCAGCCTGGCCTGAAACACTTCCAAGGGTGGGGCAGCCACAGCTTCTCCTACATCATTTTCCCCTGTTAGTCACAGCTTCCAATTTCTCCTTGTTTGTCCTTCAAGCTTCTTGTGTTAGCATGCAGGTATTTTATTATACTTCATATATGCCTGCAAGCTCTCTGGGATTGATGTATTGCCATCCTTCTGAAGTATTTGAAAGCTCTTCACACTTGTCTTCTGCTAAAGACCTTTTCTCCTTTCTCTTCCTCATCATGCTGAAAAATATTATTTATTTAATATGTGTAATTGATCTAGCCACTAAATCAGTAGCCCAAAACAATCAATTTGTCTGTATTTATTCAGATCAACTGTTCTCATCACTGCTTAAAGGCTGTAAAGAAAATGTATATCATGATTAAAGAATGATGGAGAGAGGACTAAGAGAGACAGAGAGGGATTTAGGGAGAGTTAGGTTGCTGCCCTAGTGTTGTACAATAACATGCTTGTCTTATTCCCTAAAGAATTATAACTTGTGTATTGCATGAAAAAGAGTAGAGGGATTGGGGCTTTCCTCAATTATATTTATGCCAAAAACCCTTCCAAAATAACTAACAGAGAGAGTCTGAGTTCTGGTGTCCCAGAACATGTGAGGCTAAAAACACCATTTACTGATGGCAGGGCTACGCTTCCAAAGGGCCCCTTCCAGTCAGGCTGGGGCTGCAGATTCTGGAAGTGGGCTGGCTCTTGCCTTCCTCATTCCCAAACCACAGAGACCCAGACATGACATGAATAAAATGGATATCGCACAGCAGCAGTAAAAATTTTGCAGACCGTGAAAAGAAATATTCTTTTATCAAAAAACAGAAGTTTCCTTCAGTTTGGATTGCAATACGAAGGGGAAAAGCTAAGGTGTGACCTAATTAGTTTTTCAATAAAAATTACTTGGCAATTAAATAAGCAAAAAATAACCCATGGACCACATAAAAATTAGTTATATAAAGAAATGTCGAGAAAATACTGATGACAATTATAACCTGAAATCTATGGTCAGAAATTTCAAACGTGGAAGCCTCCTTCTTTCAGCTAATTGTGCACAGACTTTGCAGTTACAGGTGCAAAACCTTCACTGTAGAAATGACAGCTATCATTCACTAAGACTGTAACCTTGCAAACGCGGCCATGTGACTAATCCCCATTGAAGTCAGGCATCTGCTTATCCCACGCTAGTAGGAGAGTAGATCAGGAACTCCAGATTGTTCTGTTTTGTCTTAGGGGAAAAAGGGAAAATAATTAAAATTATTGTTAAAGAGAATGCAAATAAGGCTGGCTCATAAAATGAGCACAAGGGCATTTGTTAAAATTACCAGGCAAACAATTTCAAATTAATAAATGGAAATGTTTTTTAATGTAATGGATAATTAGACTGTGAAATTCACTGTTAAATTATATTATTGATGCAAATAGCTGAGCAGGAATAAGAAGAGATTTATAAACTGCATATGAATAACAACTGCATAGGCAATAAAAACAGAATAGGCAGAAAAATATTAGGTGTTATTGGCTGCCATAGTGCATGTGAGAATGTAATGCTCATCAGCTGTGGTCATGAAAAAAGGGAAATGAACTTCCCTGTACCTCTGTTTTCCTTTGTCATTGAACATCAGGCAGGATTTATATGCCATTAAGCATCTATTTTCTCTACCTTGGTACATACTTTTAGCTAATAAATTTTGATTTATAATACTCTTGAAAGTCTCATGCTGTAACTCAGCAAAATTTCAAGCACTCATTTGAAATTTTGAAATGCTAAAATGCTACTTTGAAAACTCTAAACATTAATATAAAAACATTTCCCTTGTAACTGTGACCGATTGGACAAAAATAGCCAGCAATATCAGAAAAGCAGGGATATACAAGTACTGTGATACTCAGATTGCCACATGCTTAAAAAGGGAACAAGAAATGCCATCAAGTCATATAATCCATAGAAGCCTTCCAAAATAATTTTGCTGAGGTTCAAGAAGAGAGTTTTGCAGTCCAGTCTATAAATCATTTTGATGTTTTCTAAAAGACCAACAGTGATAAGGTTAAAATAAAGTATTTTTATTTCTGCAAGTTAACTTTATCAGAGTGAAACATGAAATCACTTTGATTTTGTAAACAATGTTCTATATAAATTTTCTGCTTTTGCATACTAATTATCTGATAAGCACTACAGTTATCACAAGATTTTTTTTCTGTCTGGCTCTGTGGCACTTAGATTACCAAAAGACATAGCCATGCATTTTCACAGAGAAGGAACTGAAGAAAGAGCCTTATTATTACTGAAAAACTTGCAAAGTAAGGTTAGTAATATTTCAGCTGGGAATATACCTCTTCTTTGCCTAAGGGACTTACTGTCTTTTATGAGGCTTGCTTAGTCTAACACAGATTTTAAAGAGAGAGACAGAGGAATAGAAAAAAATCTATGAGTGACTAGCTTGAGGTGACTAGGAGGATGATGAAGTGACAAAACAATACAAACATACCTCTTTCTTATTCTGTTGGAAAAAACTTATCACATCCTAGTGCTATGGAACATTTTAGGAAGCCACTCATCCATCTAATCTGTACTTTTGGATGCATTTACTCATGAACTTCTGTATGGAAAATGAATGATATAATGAAAAGAATTCCATGAAACTGCATTTCATTTCCCAAATTTGACCGTGAAGATGTGGATGGCTCTCATCCTTGGCTGGGGTGTGTGGATGCTGAAGGCTTGGGTGCTGAGAAACTTTCCAGTTTTCTGCCTGTTTGTCTGTGAAAGTTATACTTTCACATGATTGCTGTCTGGAAACAGTGCTTTGGTGTTGTGAGAAACGAACATGGAAATAATGTCAACAGACTCTGCAGCTGTTGTTTATGTTAGTGCCATGAACAATATTTTGAAATAGGCAGTATAGTGCCCAGCCAATGCTGTTAAGGAGTGGATGGTCAAAGGTCCAATCTCTTTATGCCATTCAAACGAACCAGGATACATAAACAACTTTGGGAATAAATAAAGATATCCTTTGTTTCTCCACTGGAGTTTGTGCCGCTTTCTTTGCCATCCCCGGAATGACAGCGACAGGGGTGAATTTAAGACTAGCATTAACCCTTACTGCAAGTGTACAAAATGAAGTATTTCCCCTCATAATACCAATTGCACTGATGAAACAAACAGGAACAGTCAGCTTTCATCTCTGATTTTGAGGGACTTCACATGCATGAAGCTGCCCTGGTCAAAACTAGCAAACTTGTACCCTTGGCCCAGTCTAAGGTTTCCCCCCACTCCTCACCCCTCTGATTCATGGACCTGGTTAAGGACAAGAGATGGACCCAGCTGAGAAGTCTGCTGTGATTAATGCTGCTGCTGTATAAGGGGCAGATGACACAACACTCACTGGCTTGATATATTTATCAATTCTGCCTCTGAAAGAGGTGGCTTGCCAAATTCCTTTTACATCCTCGATGTTAAAAGGAAGCCTGCCTGGTTGGGGGTTGAGGCACTATGCCCACTGAATCTGACAATTAAAGATTCAACTACTTGTTTGGACAAAAGCAAGAATTACTGGCATGACTACACAGACCTTATTTTAATTTAAAAAAAAAAAAAAAAAAGAGGAAATTATTCTACCTATGACAGTAGCGAACAGTCGTTTCATCAGAGAAGTTAAATATTCTTCATCCTGCTCTGGAAGATGTTGTGATAATTATTTCTGTATTAAACTTTCTATTTGGTTATTTAGTGCTGAACTGGAAAAAGACCTGTTTGAGATCAAACTGATTCAAAATTTGAATTGTTTCAGTAATATAGAATCAAATAGAGAAAATTCCTCTTTCTTTATAATGACATTATATTTTGTGTTATAAAGATGTATACTTGTACTTCCCTTTCACAGGAAGTGGAAAGTGTAGGCTGACTTTCTCAAGCAGAGACCTAAGGTAGAGTATTTTGTAATATTTAGTTGGCTGATAAAAGAGAGCTACTGCAACTTTTTCTCTCTATATTATCCTCCCATTTCTTCTCTTTATCAGCTCAAGTATTTGACCTTTTTCTGAAATTCCTAGTAGATTTGGAATGAGTCAAACTTCTTTTTTCATCAAATTTACTATTTGTAACAAATAGAATAACTATATTTATCTTTTGTGCCAGTGACAAGGAAAACAGCATGATGCCAGAATTAACAGAAACGCTGGCTGGAACCATGGTCAAGGGCTGTACAGTACGAGGCAAAATGATTCCTCCGTTTTCCTGGTGTCACCTGAAACTGGATTCTCAAAGCTGACATAACTTCTCTTCTGCCTGATGTAATTACAGGAAGAAATTATGATAATCACACTTAAACATGTGCTTATTCTTGTTAGGGATGACCCCTCATTGGGGCAAAGAAAAACCCCTCAAAATATGTAAATTTTGTTAATATCAGCTGCTGCTTTGAGATTTTTGTCTCTTCTCCTGATTTTCCCATTTTAAGTTAGATGCATGACACAAAAACTCCTTGGCATCTGAGTAACCACCAACAAGGTTAACAGAGATTTAAGTAGTCAGTTTTTTTGCTGCAGGTGACCTTGAGGAAAGTCCTAGGGAATTGAGGAACCCCTGTGATTATTATCTCCAGTAAGGTGTAAAGAAAGGATGAGAATTTACAGCAAAGTCTCTGCTGCAGATGGTCTTTATCAGTAGTGATAGTGTTGGGAATCTGCTCTTTTGGCTGAAGTTGAAGGAAAGGTGGACTTCCCAAAACAGCAGGAGGAGTACATAACACCCACTTGGACTGCAGGTGTTCCACTGGGAAATTAATGACAACTAATTAGTTGGATTTCCCTGGCTGGTGTTTGAACGGCTGACTTAATTTCTAAACCCATTGTTTTCCACTGTCAATACTGCTCTGAGAAGAGCAGAATTACCCAGCCTGTAAAGAGCCAGGTTAGCTCTCCAGCTGTAGAGAAGCAGGTCACAGGTACTGCAATATCTATGCAATTTTTTAATTAAAGATGAATACAGTATTTCTAGGTATACACACATCTTTTAGCTATTATGTTTTTCAGGGTAGGAGTGCAAATGCAAAGCCTGATCCACATAAAAGGGGAAGAGGGATGCTCAGCTGAGTACCTGCACCATGGTTTTGCCTCTGTTGAAACATCTATTGTTGAGGATTTAAGGAAATATTTGTGTCACTTCATTCTTCTTTGCTTAAAATGAAGGCATTTTTGACTCTTAAACTTTCATACCAATACAATTTTAGGACTAATGAAGTGGTTGTCTGGAAATAACTGTGCCAGGTACAATTTACTGGACATATTGCTGCCATTTATCAAGTATTCCTGTCTAATAATTACTTCATTTGAATCCTTTCTGTCTTCATGCAAATAATAGATCATCTAGCAAGCCTGGCTGGAAATCCATAGCATGGGGTAGAAGGAAGAGGTGTGTTTTTCCCTGTCTACGCCCATATTATATAATTTACTCAACTCTATCTCCATTTGGATTATTAAGAGGGAAAGGATTACATGTGGAAAAATGCAGACTTCATTATCTGCCTTTCCACCAGCAAAGCCACAGCAGAAAGCACAGCACACTTATAAGAAGCATAAAATAAGTGTTTAATAATGTTTTTCATATTTTATTTCATTTTTCATCTTGGACATTTTATTTACTTATATATTAACCTCTACCATGTCTTTTACATGTTAATTTCAGCAGATGAAATGCCCACCCCCCAAGATTTTAAAACATAATATGTATCTTTGTCTAATGGGTAACCTATCATCTATTTCTGCTAAATCTCTACCTGCCAGAAATCAGATAGGGAAATCTGCACCCCTACTTTTATAAAGTCAAATTCATATGCGAAAGTCTCTGACGTGAAGATAATGTCAACGTTCAAATAGTCAGATAATAATATTAACAAACATTTTCCACCTCCTGCTTACACTACACCTTCGAAAGTCACAACTTTTGGAGATATTGTGCTCGTTTGAATTTGTTAAATGAGCCTGGAATTTGGACACCAGCAACATAAGATTTCAGCAGAAATACTGAAGTCAGCTGATACCCTATATTGCTATTGCTTTCCTAGGTTTTATCTTTTCTGAAATGTCTTCTTTTCTTTTATATACAGTAGAGTTTTGTCGATCAAGATGGCTGTTCCATTTAATTATCCAAAACTCCTGCTCAGAAGAGCTTTTTAGTCTTAATTATGTTGTTAATTAAATATTAATGCCTTCTCCCTGAAGACATGCTTGATGTGCCTGGCCTGGTTCAGAGAGGGAGGTACTGCCTTGTATTTAGCACTGGCCCGATGGGATACTCATCACACCTCACAGCCCCTGGTACAGGACTGGCCTACAAAGCAAATCAACAGGAAACAATGAAAACATTCCATAATATTTTTATTTTTTAGAAGAACATAGAATCAGAGAATGGTTTGGATTGGAAGGGACCTTAAAGATCATCTTGTTCTAAGCCCCTGCCATGAGCAGGGACACTTTCCACTAGACTGCATTGCTCAGAGCCCCGTCCAGTGTGGCCTTGAACATTTCCAGGGATCCAGGGGTATCCACAGCTTCTGTGGGCAACCTGTGCCAGAGTCTCGCCACCATTTTTCCCAATATCTGATCTAAACCTCCTCTCTGTCAGTTTGAAGCCATTCCCCCTTGCCCTGTCACTCCATGCTCAGTAAATAGTCTCTCTCCACCTTTCCTGTAGGCTCTACAAACTTTATGGGGAAGTTTTCCTGTGATTCAATTATATTTTGTTCATAATGTATCTCTGCATCTCCAAGGATCTCTTCTCTTCTATCAGATTTTACTTCTGGCTGCTGCCAGCCTTACTAAGCACCAGCCACTGATCTTGAAAACTACTGTGTGTAATCAGATCTTAGGGGAATGCTTCATCTGTGAGTGGATTTCCCAGTTCAGTACATCCTAATTAACCAGCACAACCTAATCATAGAGAAGTCGACCTTGTTAAAATTAGTTTAATTTGCCAAATTCCATTAAGTCAACCTTTTTGTCTTTTAACTTAAAAGCACACAGTGTTAGAATTGATTATATTTTATTTTTGTGGCGAAAGAAAGTTTTTCCTCCTGAGGTATTTGATGATGAAGTTGGAGTATTAAGACTAGCCCTGAATACTTGATATATCAATTGGATTGTCTGCCACAGCGTTTTATTTCTTGACAGATCCTTTTAGAAATAACATTTGTTGTTAAATGAATTTTTTAGATTTTTCTTCCCTTCCAGGATTGTTCTTTCAACCTTTCTTTTATTTCCCACATGTACAGCTAAAAATGCTGAACTTTCAAATACAGATGGCAGTAACAAGACTTGTATATGTCATATGTTCTGCTTATTTTAATAAATTCCTGTCATCTTGTAAATTTTAATTTTTCAAATGCTTCCTATCTAATATGCTTAGTCATGATGATTTTTAGTGGCTTATTTTAAACAGACAAGTAGAACTATTTAATTTCATCTTGATTCATTTGTCTAGTGGAACAAAATTGTGCTAAGTAAAATATTCATCTTCATTTCTAAGATCTGTTCTATAGCAACCATATTTGTCTTCAATACCATTAAAAGGATGAAAGCATTTACTCCTAAATAGTATCTTCACACTATAACAAGAATAGCTTCCTTCTTGCAGTTCTTATTCATTACAGCTTTTATGGACAATAGGTTTATCCTTCCATTTTCTAGGCTGCACACAAATATTCTTCTGCTTTCTGTAAAATAAAAATTTAACAGATTAATAAATACTTTGTAGCAAAGATGTATTGCGTTATTCCAGAAAATCCTAATGACAGAAGATACAGAGCTATAGATATTTTATTCAATTGCACTATACTAATTGGGTTAAACTTCTTTTTCTCCTTAATTCATCATATGAACATCCTTCTTTCCCAGGGAAATCCAATAACTCTTGAATGCTTTTATCAATGAATGCTTGATAGATGCGTTCCCACTCTGATGCACAGAGTTAACACAGCCTATCATCACAATGTTCAATTGACATGTCTAAGGAAATATTAGGTCAAGATTATATCTTCCGATAGTTAAAAAGTGCTTCTTTGTCTGAATGAGGTTTTTAAAATCAGAGGAAGATGTATTTGCAGTTTTCAACGTAAGACAGACATTTCACTAAGCTTTCAGTGCATTTCAGCTGATTTGTATTCTACTAAATATAGGGTGCTAAAGTGGAAGAGACTGGAAACTAGTACAAAATAATTCTTTAATGGGATGATAAATGTACAGTTTTGTACTTGACTGTGTGTGTATGTTGTACTATTAGTTATGCAGTGCATTAAGTAAAAAGCTTTCATAAATGCCTCCAATTTACAAAATATATTTTAAAAGGTTTTAAAACAATAATAATTATCTACTTAAAATTGTCCAGTTCTTATCCAAATGCAGTGAGGTGAGGGGTGAGGGAGAAACCAAAAGCCCAAAAAGATATAGGATATTTTAGCTAACTAAGAACTTTTCCATTAGAAGTTGTGACCAGTTCAACATCTAGTTTGAGTTCTGCAGGGAGGGGTTTGGGAGAAGTTCTGTGGCAAAATTCAGAAACTTGGTCTCTTCATCTGTAGGTCGTAGGGAAAGCAGATACTCTAGATGTCCGAGTAATCCCTGAGGGAGGAATTGATATTCAAGTTATCCCAAATTTCCTGCGCAACTTGTAAGAAGTTTTGCTCCTAAATCAACCAGAAAATAGAAATATACTCACTTGCAGAGGCAGGAGTTATATAATAATTGAATTTATGTTATGCAGAACAAGCCCAATTGAAAAACATTATTATGTACAGCAGAGCATGCAATTACCCAGCACACAGAGCATGACCAGTCTCGGCTTTGAAGTGGAGCACCAGATGTATCAGTTGTAATTTGCCAACATCAGAGCACAAGACCAGCCTTCACAACATTGTGCACTTTGCTACGTTTGGGTTTTATTTGATCTTGGGTTTAGCGTAGGAAAGATCTAAAAAGATGAATTGTTTCATGGAAAAAAAGGTGGGACTTTTTTTCCAAAGATGTTCTTGAAAGTAGAAAAGGAAGTAACTATGTTATAGAGAATATAGGATTTATTTCCTTTTAATTAGAAAAAACAGTTCATGATATATTGTAAATCACTGAATTCTGACTCTTTTAAAATAATTGCAGCCTTTAGCCAAACTGCTGTTACTGCAAGATAAATCTAGAGTCCTGGGGTTTTTTTGTTGTTGTAAATTTTTTTTCTGAAAAATTGAAACTTTTAAAAAATAATCAAACCCAGACTGACAAGACCAACATTAAAGTCCTTCCACTTTCTTCCTTATTATCTGTCCAAATCACACACATGAAAAGTGCTCATCATTGCTGACAGCGTAGCATATGCAGGAAAAAAAATAAAATATAAAAAAATAGTAGAGCTCAGAAGCTCTTCTGACTTGAAGAAATGTTTTCATTTTGTACATTAGTTCTCACATAACCAAGCATTTCCCAAAACAATCACTTTCACAGCTCAAGAGAACTGCATATTTTTATCAAATTCCCTGCTGCCTGTTTTGCTGCAGTTATGAATATTTTAAGTATGTTTTTAATAGCTTAGTTGAAGAAATATTCCTTCCATACAACAAGTAGGATGCACAATAAAACCATGTTTATTTCAGTCCAAGGAAGCAGCCAGCCTTCTCCACTCCGTGGAGATGGGCACTGCAATATAACATGATGTTAAGCTAATGATGGGGAAGATAAGCATTCTCATGGTGGAGTTTGAAAATACTGCCAAGTCCTTAATGTTCAGAAAATGCCTTAAAACTTGCATCTGCTCTCATGGGAAGCTGCTATAGCAGTGAATTCTATCCACAGAATATTTAACGTCTTTCATTGCTCTTTGATGGCATCTGTTCCCTGAGGTAGCTTACATAAGGTATCGTATTTCTAACTGGAAGACAAATTAAGATCAGACATACAGTAATTGCTCTTTGCTGATGTTCTCAGTAATTCATCATGGATGGCACAATAATTTACTCTGCTTATATCTGAGAACCTAAATGAAGAATACTCGTTTGCTGAGAGTAAGGAATTTTTGTCAAGCCTAAGGGATTTTTTTTTTTTAGTTCTAAATATTGCAGGTTCCTGACCTGAAAATTTGCATTTTGTATAAAAAGACCAAAAAAATGAAAAATGGGGAGCAGGATGCAACATACCAGCTGAATGAACAGATGGATAGGAGGAAATTTTTAGAGTCATCATCTGGCTTTGTACAAAGAGAAGGGAAACTTTGTCATTCCTCAGAAAAACACTTGACTCTAGGTCTGAAGTCTCCCAGATGAAAAGCTTTAAGCTTTGGGTGGATGCTGGCTACCTTGGCTCTTCATTGCTTTTGTTGAGTTATATTTAATAGAGGAAAAGTCTGGCATTTTCTATTTATTTATGTATTTATTGCTCTGCTCAGTAGGACCAGCTCTATATGCTGTCTGCGTCTGCATCTGACATTCTTAGACTAACAAAAGAGAATGATAAGGGTTTTTTTTCCTCACATTGTTGCATTCTGGATGATGACATCTATATGAAGACATACAGGAGTTTTGTGTTCATACAAATGCAAACCAAATGAAGCAACAAATATGGCACTGATACAAAAGAGTGCTTACGTGAGCCTGTGGCTCTGAAGTATTTTAGCATCATGTTAATTGGAGAATATGGCAGGGAGAGCTATGCTTGCTGGTTGTTGTGGGGTTTTTTTACGTGCTGTGAACCCACAGGAAAATGTGGAGTTGTAGTCATAATCAGTAAAATAAATTTGATTTATTAATTTGAGATCTTCAATCAAGCTTATACCACCTGGACGAATTTAGGACATTTTTTTTCTAAATTATTACGTTCAATTGACTCATTTGTTTGCTTTATAAATCCACTTTTTTTTTCCGAAGAATGTTTGTGAGATGGCCTTAGCACAGTTGTTGGTCCTTTTTAGTCAAAAGCAAGACAGATCACACTTTCCCTGAGAGTATCTGCACCATGTTATGCATAGCTCATAGCAATGTATCTCACAAATGTCTTGACATGTGTTTGGTTACACATTCCTACTACTAGAGTCCAAAACATTCCAGCCAGTTTCCACTAAAGCACAGTAATGCTATATGCTAACCATAAGAGTTGATGTGGTACTTTGGCAGGTGCCACAGTGGCTCTGTTTCCACTCTTTGTTCTCTGTCTCTATATTTTGCCACTGCTGTCCAGGCCAACTTAAAACCAAAACTATATTTGCCAAATGTTATGCGTTTTCATTTATGTTGCTGTTCATAGATTTGATTAATACAGCTTTTGGCACATGAAAGATTTGAAACTAAAGCTACATCCAATGCTGGAGCCCCTTTCTGGTGCCTCGGTTTGTTTGAATTTCAGATTTTGTTGTCTTTATTTCAATAATTCTAATATGGCGGTGGGTAGCAATCACTACACCTGGCTTGTTTTTGACACAGGCCTTGTGTTCACAGAATGGCTGGTACAACAGCATGATCTCCTCATTCGGACAGACAAGGTCACCGTAACTTTACACACCAGATGGCATCAGCTTCTGTCTCCCACATCCAAGCACTGCCGCCAGACTTTTCAGTATTCACGGTGGGAATCATCAAATGGTTTGAGCTGGAGGGGACCTTAAAAATCATCTCATTCTAACTCCCTTGCCATGGGCAGGGAATCTTTCACCAGACCAGGTTGATCAGAGCTCCATCCAACCTGGCCTTGAACACTTCCAGTCATGGGGCTGCCACAGCTTCTCTGGGCAACCTGTGCCTCATCATCCCCACAGTAAAGAATTTCTCCTTTATCCCTAACATAAATGTTCCTCTTTCAGTCTGAAGCCATTCCTCCTTGTCCTATCACTGCAGTTCCTGACAGGGAGTCCCTCTCCAGGTTACCTGTAGCCCCTGCAGACACAGGAAGGTGCTCAGAGGTCTCCATGCAACCTTCTCTTCTCCAGGATGAACAACCTCCACTTCTTCAACCTGTCTTTGCAGGGGGGGTAAAATATCAGCATCTTGCCTGTTCAGAAATAACCATCCATGGACCATTCCCTGAGGAATCAGATCCTTTTTCATTAGGGAATGCCAGAAGCAAGTCACTTTCCTATTCTCATGAACAGAAACATAGGACTCCTTTGTTTCCAGTTCCTGAAAATGCAACTCCAACCACTGCAACCCAATGTAAGCCAAGAATAAAAGAAACAACATGTATGGAAAAATTATTTTGATCAAACCTCAAAAAAATAGAGTTCTATGAACAATTTCCTAATTTGCAAGGTGCCTAAACTTGTGAAAAAGAAAGCATGGTTAAATCATTATTTAAAACCTGGTCAACTAATTTATCCTATGCTGGACAAAGAAACTAGGTTGGCAGAGAACTGCAGTTTTCTTTGTTTCTGTTTCTGATTTAGTTCCCCAAAAGCCGATTATACAGAAAGATCAGTTTTCCCAAGAAATGAGAACTGAGCAGTATTTCTGTAAATGTATGAAAGACTCCTTCGCATAACACCTAGGAAAAAAAATCCTTGACCAGATCAAAGGGGCTGATAGAGAACCATGGCCTTACCCTCTGAGAATTTTGTTATGAAGACATTGACAAGTGTTCATCTTGGAGATATTTCATTACTCCTTAATTTGGAAAATACATAACTACAATAAAATAATATTTATGATAATACATGCAAGAGGTATATTTGTATATATAAACCACATTTAAGTTTATATGGGACAGCTTTGTAATGCATCTGCAGTGTAATATTAGCTGTCTACAGAAAAAAAACCAATTCTTACAGATAAATGCATATTTCTCCATAGTAGGCAACATAAGCCCATTTTTTCTTTTTTAACTTTTTTTTTAACTTTTGCTACCCATATTACCCAATAAGAAAATATGTCTATTGATATATGAACATAATATAAAATATGTAATAACTCACAAAATATGCTATAATTATTCTGTATAAATATTTATCTGTTCATTTTTACATTAATATTTTGGCAAAACCTTATGAGACATTTTGATAACTTTTATAAGAACATTAACATCATATTTTTCCTTTTCTTTTTCTTCCTAATTTTTGGTTGCTGTTGTTTTCAGCTTTTTCTTTGCTAAATTTCCCAGTCCCGGAATAACCTTGTATGATACAGAACTTGTTTATATTTTGCTCTTCCTAAATATGTATAATTTGAAACAATATGCACTGTTATTGAATCTTAGTATTAAATAAGCCTATAAATGGGGTTTAAAAGGTTACAGAAGAGTTAATGTTGTGGGTTTTTTAATCTACACATTGTATATGCCTCATTGACTTCTCAGTGTGTTTGCTAATGAACTACATGGCGTTGTGGCAGATCCTGAGGCAGAAGCTGGGAGGAGTAACAATCTTATGAATAAATGTTATTAAAATCATTACATGACATGCTATCCTGCCATGATGTTAATCTGTTTGGGGGTACCGTTAAGACGTGGTGGCAAGGGAACTAAGTTTCTCAGCAAATAGTGTAAAAAATGAAATTTGAACTAGATAGCTGTTGAAAAGAAATTGATTTGTCACCATTCACGCTAAAAATTTGATCTCCTATTTATATTAAAAAGAGAGGGGGAAATGAAAAAAGACAATCTGGATGCTTGCATGCTTTACTACTTGCTTGGTTCAGTACCTGAACAATTCTTTGAGATATAAAATACGTTTTAAAAGACTGAAAGTGTTAAGATGCTGAAAAGCCATTTTATTACCATTGCTAATATCTGCTTGTGTCTGAAGCCAAAAGGCTCTGTTTGGTGCATGTGGTATTAGCTGAAGATTTCTGTGTTTTGCTCAGAACAACCAAGCACAAATAGGTCTCTCAGCATGTTGCAAATGTGCTCAAACTCTCCCACATCCTCCACGGGCATCTCTACTTAGGCAAATGTTTCTAGTTTATTAAAAATGGATGGTAGAGCGGGAAGAGAGCTGGAGTGTTTGAATCTGTTTGCTCAGCTGTTGGTTTGCTGAGTGAAATCTGAGTAAACATCTTGAGGTTTTTTCCTCTAAAACCTTATTCTTTGTGAAGGACATTGATGACAGAGGGAATCACAGTAATAAGAAAAGCACCTGGCTGCCTATTTGAGGTAAAATTTCTGTTATTACCTAGGATAGGATTTAGCTCTGCAAAGAATTTTTTTTTCATAGCTTTACAGTCTCTGCAGAAAAACAGGTATTTCTGAGGTATGGTGTTATTTTCATATTTCCTCTTGGATAAGATAAATAATTTTAAGTACTTATTGGTTTTGATTGTTTCAGTCCAGGAGATGGCAACTTGGGAGCCATTCCATTATATCTAAATAGAAGTGCTTAGTTCATCTGGAGATGTTATTCCTTCTGTAAAAAGCAGGGAGATACAACATCTGTTTTACAAAGTGCCTTTCCTTATGAAAATAGATACAGCCTTACAAAACAGAATGGGGGATGAATGAGAAAGGAATTTCCCCACCGTGTCCTAGATATTACATCACCTGTTGGAGCAAATTCAGAGGAGCACACCAAGATAATCAGAGGGATAGAGCACCTCTTCTATGAGGAAAGGCTGAGACAAGAGGGATTGTTCAGCCTGGAGAAGAGAAGGCTTTGGGCTAAGCTGATTGTAGCTTTCCAGCACAAGGGAGCCCACAGGAAAGACAGAGAGAGACAATTTACAGAGACATGGAGTGACAGCACAGGGGGGAATGGCTTCAAACTGAGCAAGAGTAGGTTTAGATTGGATCTGTGAGGATGGTGGTGGTCTGTTACACACAGTTATCAACCTTTCACACACAGCCCATGTCTATAGTTATGCATCTCTTTGTGCTTTGCAACCTTCTTGGAAAACTCTACACAATCTACATTTACATTTGTTTACAGTGCTGTTTTAAGAAGAGGTAAACAGCACAGTCTTAATTAATTTGTGTTTTGACTGCAGTTCTGATAACAGTAAAATGGTTGCAACTTCAGTATTTTTAAGTGTGGCATCACATGCATGTGTTTCATTTTTAGAAGCTGTAGAATCTGGCGTTAGGTTGTTAGAACAACTTACATTTGAATCTAGTTTTACTGCTTGTGCATTTTTCCCTAGAGGCAAATCAGAACTTGACTCTAAATGTTTATCACAGGCTCTTAGGCAGGCTTTGTTGCTCTGTCAATAGAAGAGTTTCTTATTTAATTCAATTTTGTTCATTATGGTGTTTTATGTATATCATGTCAGATAATTAAGAAAGTTTTAGTCTCCAGAAGAGAATAAATATCTATACGCCTTTTTTTTTTTTTTTTGGTAGACTCATAGTTTTATTTCAATTTAATTGAATCTTAATTTACAATGTTTAAGCATTAAGTAATGCATGCCCTTCAAGTTCAATGTGGTACTTGAGGTGTTGTAGCAGATTACCTATGCTTCTATTATCTTGAGGAAATATGTCTGACATGATATACTGAAAATTGCTGAGCAAAACTTAAAAAAAAAGATAAACTCATGTGCTTTTGTCTATGGGTTTTGCAAATTCAATTATTTTTTGTGCTGCTGATAGCTTACTTGGATCCGTACTGAAAAACTGTTGTCCGAGTGGGTCAGCTCAGTTTGGTGGCAACTAGGAAAAGAAATTAAGCTACCGTATATCAAAAGTAAAATATAGAAGATTATGGTGTTACTGTTACCAAGGTGCTGTTACTGACACTGTTGTTGAGAAAAAAATCAAATAAAACTTATGTCTCATCAGTGCAGTTGAAAGATATCATTAGCAAATTACCTATCATCTAGTCTTATGAAAAATTTCTGTAACCTTTTCTTGAACAAAATAATTCTTTCGGTGACATTTTCATTCTTTGCAGCCTGAGCTGACACTGCCGGGCTGCCTGGTCCCTGCCCCACACACCCACTCCCCTCAGTGCTGCTGCTCCTCTCACACGCTTCCCTTCTCCAGGGAAACCGAGGCATCCTGCCTAAACCCTGGCTGAGGTGCGAGGCCCAGAGTGCCACCAGGAGATA
This sequence comes from Picathartes gymnocephalus, assembly GCA_013390045.1. NCBI lineage: Eukaryota > Metazoa > Chordata > Aves > Passeriformes > Picathartidae > Picathartes > Picathartes gymnocephalus. The sequence goes on along the minus strand of WEKY01002972.1, from coordinate 48,423 downwards.
AAACGTGCCTCTGCTGAGCGCCAGGGGAAGACCAGCAGAGTTTTTACCTCTTCGTAACGATGCAAAACGACATGGGACAAGACTTGGAGGGTGGAAGAGGAAGTCGCTTTTCCCAAATTGTCACTCGTTATGTCCAATGGCATTTTTGGACCTTCTTGCATCCTTTGCCAGGGCCCTGGGGGTATGGCCAGCGCTGCCTGCCTCTGCCTGTCCACACCAACCAAATTATGGAATTCCAAGGGACAGACCACTATTTAAACCACAAAACTTTTATGCACAATTTTTAGAACTGCATTTCCTGTGTAACCATTAGCATGTGCACCTTAATTACAGAGACAGAGAAATATTAGTATTTCTGCCAAATTTATGTCTTAGCGAATGTGGCAGCTGCACAACAGAAGCAGCTAGAGTTTGTGCGGAGGCTCCAAAGACACAGCAGAGGATGAGGAGCCCAGCTCCTCACGGAGCCCTCCTGCCTGCAGATGGTTTCTACCCCTCTGTGAGTAGGATGGACTGCACATGGAAATAACCTCTCATCAGGAGCCATGCTCAAAACAACACGTCTCCTATTTCCTAAGGAATATGAATAAATATTTCTAGGAGGGAGGGCAGGGCATGGCATGCAGTGGTGTGATGTATCTTGTAATGAAAAAACATCCAGTGAGGGTGAGTTATTAAGAATGGGAAATACTGCTTATAGTCAATAAGGAAAAAAAAAGTAGAAAAATAATGAAAATATTACCGAACCTCTGAACTGATTTTTTTCACTACATATTTTTTATCTTTTGCTGAGTGTACCTGAGACTTCATCTCCATGGATTTCAGAAAATTGTCATGTTTGCCTTTAACACGCATTCTTTTTTATGGGTTCTATAGGGGGTTTTATACCGCTTTCTGTCACCCTTTCACTTTACCATCATACAATACAAGAGTGATGGAGTGGGAAACCTACCGTGAGTAGGAGTCTGGATTCAGACATTCGCATTCAACATGCTAACCTAGTAAAGCTAAGTATAGCACATTTTTTATCTACTGCTGATAAGCTGTCCTCTCCACCTCTACGATTAGGATGCTTGAACAACATGATGTGAAAATGGTTTCTGTGAGTAATGCAGAATGCAAAAAATGAAAGCCTCAGAAAGCGTGCTGTAGTCGCTGCTTGCAATAGGCTGTATTTGCATAAATCACCATGTCTCCTGTCATATTTTCATTAAGTTTATGATGACTTTTTACAATAATTTAACCTTAATGCAATGCACCCAGGTTTTAATTTAAAGAAGCCATCTCTTGTTCTTCCCACATTTAAAGCTGATGATGAGATAACTGTCTTTATAAATGAATTACCGCTGGACCGTGACCAACAGGATCTGAGCTGAATCCATTAATTCGTAGTTCATCTTCAAAACCAAGCCTGTCATTAACCTTTTTGTCCTCCATCCCTTCGCCTAAATAATTTGCTGCATTCTTTATCAAACATGAAGTGCAACAACTTCTACATTTGCAGTCAAAACACTGAGAAATTTTTGACTAAGAGCTTTCACTGCAGAAAGCTTGAAATATCTTGACACTTTCACTGAGAGCTTCAATTAAATTTTGAGCAGTAATGTTACCCTCAATGTGGAAATTTCTGGTTTAAATGAGAGGCACAAACAGAGAGATTTCAGAATAGCACATGACAGAGGAGAGAGTAGAATGTTTCCTTTAAAAGCCTGGGTCACAGAGTCCGTCTGAGCACTTCCAGATACATAAATTTACATCCCTTTGCTCTCCCTCTTTTTGTCTGCCTATTCACCACATGCCCTGTTCCCTGCTGTTTCCAACCCATTTTTGTGGTTGTTTATTATCTCTCTTATCAGTAGATAGTGAATGGGTTGGGAATGGCAAAAAACAATGAAAGAAAAATGAAATGGCCTTGGATAAAATATATACTATGGGGGGGGTGGGGGGAGGGGAAGACAAAACAGATAAGGAAAGAGAAATGGAAAAAGGAAAAATTAGCAAATTTAGTCAGTAGGAGAGAAGAACAACTAAAGAGCTCTGTGAAATAGCTAGAATAAGGAAATACAAATTAATGTTATCATTTCCCTGTCAGTAGCTTTGTAAATCCTATCTGTATTAAAATACATTATTTCAGAGCAGTATTTATATTTGTGTATTATCAGATCAATAACAATAAAATGTATTTATGTAAGTATGTTGTGCCTGTAAGAAATTATGATTGTCATTATCACTCAGATGATTTGGTGACAGTTATATAATAATTTCTTGTTTACAAATATTTCGTTATTTGGTGTTCCATAAAAACTTGATCCAGATCCTCTGATGTAGTTATTTGCCAATAGTCCAAGTATCAATGTAGACACTCACTGCACTGATCTGTTCTTCATCGTCAACCTGAGTGAAGTCTTGACCCCCTCCAAAAAGTGGTAGGGCGGTACATGGATTACCAAAAGGTTGTCTGAGCTCTAGCAGCAGCAGCCAGGCTGTTCCTCTTCTTTCCATGACCTTGGATTTGCTGGTGCTGCTAAGCCTTAATCATGATCAGCAATGTGCCCCTGTTGGAGAGAACAGAAAATTCTGAGGAAAATGTGTCCCATGAAAGCAGGAGCTGTAGTCCACTGGCATGTATTTAACCATGCATTCATCTGATCTTTCTTGGAAATTTCACATCTTATATTTTTACCTCCTGGGAATATTATAAAGTCTTCTCCCCTTTAGTGCTGTGTCTGTCTGATGTCTCTAAAGAAAAGGACTTTATTTATACTGGGGAAAATAAATATATGCTGGGGAAAATCCATATATTTTCAAACAGTCATCTTTTATAAAAAGAAGTCACTTATGCAGCCAGTTGCAAACTCTTGGGACCAGTTGATAGAGGACAGAGCCATAGCAGCAAGGGCAGAAAGAGCCTGGAAGCATTCCTAGGAAGCAGCTCTTAACACATCTGAAAACTCTCTTGGTAGGGATATAGAATCTCAGGATCATAGAATTGTTAAGGTTGGAAAAGACATCTAAAATCATCAAGTCCAGCAGTTAATTTATACCACCACCATGTTCACCACATAAGCATGTTCTCAAGTGCCATAGCCATAGCTTTTTTGAACACTTCCAGGAATGACAATGTCACCACTTCTTCAGGCAGCCTGTTCCAATGCTTAGCAACCCTTCCCATGAAGAAATTTTTCTTAACATCCAGTCTAAACCTCCCCTGGCACAATTTGAGGCCATTTCCTCACATTCTGACACTTTTTATTTGGGAGAAGAAACTGACCCCCACCTGGTTCCTCCCTCCTGTCAGGGAACTGTGAGATAGAGTGATAAAATTCCCAACAGAACCTCCTTTTCTCCAGGCTAAGTCACCCCTCTGCTTCTCATCAGACTTGTGCTCCAGAACCTTCCCATCTCCACTGCCCTTCTCTGGACACTCTCCAGCCCCTCAGTGTCCTTCTTGCAGTGAGGGGCCCAGAAGTGTCCACACGATTGGAGCTGTGGCCTCAGCAGAGCCCAGCACAGGGGATGGTCACTGTCCTGGTCCTGCTGGCCACAAGCTGACATCCCCAGCTCCACATTGTCCAGACTTCTGTGACCTCCTGACCTTTCCCTTGTCACTGTGGGAGGGATCATATACATGATGATGAACAGCTGATCTGCCCTAGGGCATTGCTTACATCCTTTTGTCTTTCATCACTGCAGAGCTTTAGAATCCAAATTAAATAAAATAAATAAATAAATTATTGGCTCTAAAATCAGCCTGTTGTTTTAAGTCCATATATCACAGCTTATATACAAGTTCTCTCTTTTCCAAGTTCATAAAAATTTGATTTCTCATAAAAATTGAAATATCAAAATCTGAATCCAAAAATACACTGCATCCTTTCAAAGTAGTATTAGAATGGAATTTAAATTTTTATTTCAGACCTTGAACTTTTCCCTCCATTTTAGGTCTTCACTCTTTTTGCAAAATAGATCATTGCTCTTAGAGTCCTTGCTGTGATGATGAATAATTTCAAAACAGCTCCAATACATATTTATTTGTTTGTTTGTTTTTTTACTTTAGAGACGCTAAATAACCATAAGGATTATCATTAATAGAGGACATTTTACACTAAGGATGGCAAGACATCTTTAATACTTATTGAGGCAGATGATTTAATGATTTCGTTTCTTATGTGAATAAGTGGGGTTTATTTTTTTCCATATGGAAAATATGCTGCAGATATTAGAAATTCTAAATGTACTATTGACAATGCTTCCTGTTAGTATGAAATGTAAGATCTGTAAAGTACAGTCAATGGCTATGAGTTATCAGTGAAACTCTCAGTGCATTCTATGTTCTTATTCATATATAATGTAAGACATCACTGAACTTTTGTCTTTCTTGTATATACTCATGCTAACCTAGAAAAAGAACTTTTGACAACTAGCTTTTTTTTGGTTTATTTTTTCGATGTTAATATTAAATTACCACTTTTGACTTAATAATTTTAGTAACCTATCTCTAAGCATAAATTCCCTGTTGGTCCCGAATAGATAAATGAGCTAACACAATTTTTGGTTTCTTCTTTTAAAATTTTGCCTTTTTAGCGTCACATATTTTCCCTAAAAATTTAAGTGGAACTGTAAATAGATGATACATCCTATTGTTGAACAGCTAGAATAGTTGACTCCATAATTATATCTTTAGAAGGTAAAAAAATAGGAAGCATAAGAAATTCACTTTAAAATCTTAATTCTAGGTTATTCATGTTAAGTGTTTATGCTTGCTTCGTACCATAAGAGTACTTGGAGCAAGTATTTATGCTCTTGTCAGTGCCTAAACAAAATAATTGACAAATATGTTTCCAAGTGTTGCATTTGCTGTGAGCAATACTCATGTTCACATTTTTACGAACATTGTTATGAATCAGCTTCTGACAGATGTAACATAAGAAAAGATAATATGAACTTATTGGTAAAAATAACTTTCAATTTATTCCATTCATATTCATATTGTTGACATTATTTAAAGAAATATACTTCTCTAGGAAGAGAACTACAAGATTCTTCCTAATCCTTTTTACTAGGTTTCCTTGGGGAATTTTTGCTTATATGATTTTTTTTTCTGTCTATTAGTAAGAAAAAGTTAGTTATTTTTAATTAATTGCCCTTATTAGAATGAAAACATCATAGAGTTCAGTTAAATACAGCTGGATTACACTAAATCCACGCATATGAGACTTATTTCAGAAGAACCAATACAAGATATTGTTCAATAATAATTACATGGATTTATTAATCTATTTTAATTAAGAAATAAACAAAATTTAGTATATAGGATCTCAGGAACTACCAAGAATCTTGGGATTTTTTTACAAAATTGGCCTAGGTTTCCAATAGGACCACAAAAAAATCAACAACGTATTTATTAAATCTGTTGGCAATGCCAAAGTATTTCTGAAAGCGCCACCTTTAAACTGGTATGAGTCCTCATTAAGGTAAGACCTTTCTCTGAAATATAAAATAACACAATATTTTCTGTTGTGTACACAATATAAAATAAATAAATCAATGAACGTAATCATCCTTGTTAAAAATCACAGAAGCTTTCCCAAGCCTGCAGTCCTAACAGAGAGAAATTGTATTTCAGAAGAGAAAAAAAGAATATGTGGTCTTATAGATAAGAGACTACTCATACTGATTACTGTAACTGATATATGATACAAATCAAGCAGTCTCATCAAGTGCTCTTGACTAGAAAAGAGAATAAAAAGAATATGTTCTTTATATTTGAAATATACAGCTTTGGGCAAAAAGATTTATCAGTGATATGTAAACATTCAAACAATGGAAAAATAATAGATAAGACAGAAAAGCAACTAATCATAATATTCAAACAAACAGAACAACAACAAAACAAACAAACAAAACCACACACACACAAAACCTAACAAAATTACTTGTGAATAGGGGACAGTGAGAGGTATTCCATTAACAGAAGCAATCAGTTTGGCAGGAGACTGTAACAACATCTTAGGTGGTCTCAGCAAGGATTGAAGCACTTCTTCCATGGGATCCTTGGGTCTTTCTCTTGGAGTTATAGAGTGAGGTGTTAGGTGCAGTCAAAAATGTAAAATCACTTTCCTTTTCTTTCTGATAGATGATCAATATTCTACAGTGACAATTAGAAATTCCCGAGCAACCTGAAAATAAAATTAAGTTACCAGAATAGAATTCACGGTGTCGTGTGGGGACCATATATGGCTTGCTAAGAGAGTGAGCTTTTAGAGTTGGCACAACATGATGTTTTTATCTTCAGAAAATACTAAGGAAATTTTTGCTATCCTGCACCATGTCCTTGAATGTGTTTTATTTCACCAGCCCCTATAGTTTCTGATCATATTATCTTTACACTTAGGGGTACAATTTACAATAAAAAAAAGTGTGATTTGGATACAAATCCAGAGCACTTTTGCCCTCTCCGTTACATAATATTGGCTATTGATCAATATTACAGAACATTGACTAGGATGATCCTAGTGGTGCCTTCTGAACTTTTTAATCTTTGAAATTCAGGGAATTCTGTTCAGAGATAAGTATATCTTCCTAACTAAGACACATCTGCAAAGCAAGCCTAAACAAACTAATGTATTGTTGTTGCTAAACTGTTCTAAGCAATTATTCATCGAAGTAATTCTCAGGTTCTTTCATATTGTGGGCAATTTTTCATCCATTCATGACTGCTTTCCTTTTGGGCCTCCTCCTTCCAGATTTTATTTAAGCAGATACAGTGCTTCCTTCTCTTACAGACAGTGGCATTAGGACCTTGAAGTAAGAACTGATACAATAAAAATTCAGTTTCACACAGATATTTGATCTACTTGATTATTTTCGAATAGAACAGCAACATATTTACTGACTCTTTTTTCATTGAACATGGTCTATCTGCATCTTATCTTTCCAGGTTATTTTTGACACCCTTTTTCTTTGCCTGTGTTTGCAATCCTCTTCATTTTGCTGTTAATTGCAAGTTTGAACACAGGTGCATCATGACAAAATTCATAATGAAGTTGGATAAAATGCAATAACGAAAGTCCAGGGAAATTTTTTACTTGTTCCACCGGTTTAATTATATAAGGTCTTCTGGAAAGCTTAAATAGGGAGCAGAATTTGACTGCAGACTTCATCAGCAGTGTCATTTGTTGGATAGTTGCAGTGTTTGGAAGGCCTTGTGGCCATGTGTCAGTGTCGTACAGACTGATGGCTGAAAGCTGGAGTTACTCTTTACATGATGTGAGTCAGGCGCTCAGTTTGCAGCAGAAGTCTTCCCTATTGAGTGCAAAATAAAAGAGAAGGTTTTTGAAAGGTTCTAACAATCTTACTGTCATATAGATTAAATTCAATAAATTATGTTGCTTTAGACATTGAAATGTTATATCAACATTTGTTATGGTCCTTAGGAAAAAGTAAGTCCCATTGAATTTTTAATAACTAAGCTCTGACAAAACATGGGCTGAATATTTTTGAATCTATCAGTACCACAAAGTGCTGTCCAAGCAAGGTGTACTTATTTTTTGTGTTGACAATGAATAAATCCTAACAAAAACCAGGAATTATCTGTGAATTGGCCAAGATCACTACCTGAATCCATAATCAGAAAAGAAAGCTCTAGTAAAGTCCTGATAGCAATCATACTGCATATTTCTTTCAGCACTTTTGATAGCATTAATTTTGTCCTTATGGCTTCTTGTGGGACATTTAATTTCAGGTGGTATTGTAGGGACAAAATAATTGTACAGTAATGGACTTTTTTGGTTGAGTCACTTTGTTCTTCATATTTTTGTAACATATTGCAAATGGCCCAAAAGATTAACTGTAATGACCAAAACCACTGAAATGTAGGTAGTAGTACATAATTGCTTCCACAGGCTGCAGCATATCGTATCTGCTCCTGGATTTTTCTCTTAAACCCAGAGCAGCACAGAATATTCCAGCTGATTCTTTCCCTCCATCTAAAGCCCAGTGTCTCTTATCCTTTACAGGACAAGCTGTAACTGGAAATCAGTTGTAACTCACAGTGTTAAGAATACTTGGCTTTGGCAGCTGCACGTGTGTTAACTTCGTCCCACATTTGCATGGTCTTTTGGGTGACAATCAAAAGCCAGATAAACCACAAGAATTTCTATATCTTTCCACCAAAATGTAATCTGCAGTCATATCCCAGAGAGAGCATGGCTAGTGCCATGCAAACAGTGTCAGCCTATACATTTTGGGTATATTGAGATTCCTGTCACTAATCTTACTACAAGTCTTATTTTCACATATAGTTAGTCAGATGGACCTCATTCCCTTCAAGCTCAGGTCATATGCAAGAACCAAAAGGTTCTGACATCTTAACCTTAACCTTTTTAAATTAAATAGTGATATTTAAGTGTCACCGAGCTGAGTTCTGCTGAATTAACCCTTAGCAATGAAGTAAGACCAGAATCAATGTTCAACAGAAGAACAGGTTTAAATGGAGTAGTTCCTTTTCTGCATGGGAACTTCAGTGACACGTATAAGACCTTTAATCACTACACTAACTCATGCTCGTTGTACTTTTTAAGCTCGTATTCAAGAAGTAGCAAATGTATTGGAATTATTTTCCAAATAGTTCCTCCATTATTACCTTAATGTGTTGCTGACATTTTATTCCTTATAGACAAAATGGCAACCATCTTTTATGAGGAAACTGGCAGATAAACCTAATTTTTCTCATTCCTCGCAAATGCTGCAAAGAAATAGTTCTTGTTAAGTATAATCATTAATATAAAAAATCAGCTAGGTATATAAATATCTTAGACTTTAATCCATCTACAGTAATTAAAATTTTATAAAATTGCTCTCTGTGTCTTTCTCGATTGATTACCTGTGACTTTAAGCCACTCCAGAACTTTCATTAAGTATATCACTTTTGGTATGGAATATTTCACAAATGTGTTCAGCATATTACATTATACAAAAACTCTGGGAACAGTTGCATTTAACAGCTATTATACCCACATGTTGTTTAATCTGAGCCAAGTTCCTTCAGGCACAGCTTAACTACCCCTTCTGCTCGTATAGAATCATCTGTGCGAGGAATCTGTGAGAGTGTTTCACTGTGTGCTCTGCCAGTGGTAGTTCCTCAGAACTCTGCAACAACTTGCACTGTGGGCATCTGAAGTGATGCCTCTGCATATTTATGAATTCAGGTTTTTGGGGACAGTCTGTTATTCACAGAACACAATACAGGACTCTTAAATGTGTATTTTATATACAGCACAGGAGATACGGCATCTTAGTTATTATGATATCTGTAGGTTTGGTTCTTATTAATTTTTAATTTCTTCTAAATATCAATTTGTACAGTTTTTTCCTATGAGTTCTATCCCATTTTGTTATGTTCTTTTGCAGAGAAAAGAAAACTGGGAATAGACCATGGCTGAGGGAAATTGAGTGAGGAGGATACACATTCTGTAGGATATTTCTGTTTTTCCTGCCTGCAATCTTCTCATGCAGAAATTGGCATTCATGAGTTATATCAATGTTCATTATTTATACAATTCCCAACATGAATTCATTCTTCTGTAAACTGTGCCTCTTACTATGTGTTTCACATCACTGAAGCCAAGTAGCCACAAATAGCATTCTATTGTCCCTACTTTGAGAGGTAGTTATAGCATGTGAAACTTGTAGGATTTTAGCTTGAAACCCATTTAAATAAGTTCTAAATCTGTGAGTTCTAAATCTTCTCTTCTCTAAACCCATCTGATTTTGCTGTTATGCATTTTCACAAGTTTTGATGTTTTTGCCAGTGGTATAGCAATATCAAATCAGGCTGTCTGGTTTATTCCTACCATTTCAAAAAGTAGCTTAAAGAAAGGAAAATACTATAATTTCCCATGATTGGAAGAGCATAAATATTTTAGTGCCCATAGCTTCAAAGTTATGCAAGGGATTTCTTTGAATGTAGTTTGTTCCTTTGATATCAACACTACCAAGTACGCAAATAGAGATATCACAGAGCTGTGAAATCACACAGCTACAAGAGGTAAACATTTGTTTAAGAATACATACTTGTTATAATTGCTCAAGTAATTTACAGTCATTTCCTTTGTTTCTTCTAAGTGTTTATGTCACATGAGAAAATTTAGTCCCAGAATAACAAAATAAGGGAAAGAAATTTTGTTTCATCTTAAGACTGAGGGCCAAATTTCTACATCTACAGGGTTCAGCACATATTTGTAGCAAACGTATGAATTCAGTTTCCTAATTTTAAGCACTGAAAATTGAATATACTGGCTATTAACAATATTTGGAACACAGAAACTGCTATTCCAATAACAGTGATAAATGCTGCAGAATTTAAATATCTCACCCTGCACTGCAGATATTCTTGTAGTTTTCTTCCATGAAGGACCATTGCCTCCACCCTGTTGTGCTTGTGTAATAAAGTATGAACATGCTTGCAGAGAAAACTTCCAATTACATCAGGGTTATTAGGGTAGAGTCTTCCTGAAAATCCTTTGACTCTTATTAAGTATATATTTATCTGGAATGAAGGGACATTTTACAGCACTGAGCAGATATTGGAGCAGAGTAAGGAAACAGGAAAAAAAAAAAAAGAAAAAAAGGGGGTCTCACCATTGCTTCTGCTCTAAATGTATTTTAATAAAAGAGCAGAGCCTAGCAAGCTGTCAGTGTGGCACCTTTCATGAGCACATCTATAAATACACTTAAAAAAATGGCCATAAATCATATTTTGCCATTGGAGAACATAAAGGGAAATTATAGTTTTCCCACTCACAAAAGCAGGGGCGGAGGGAGGGGGGGAGTCATGGATCTAAAGTCACCTCTACTCTTATTTTCCATTCTAATCTAGTCTGCTTTTCATTTTGCAGCTGAGTGATTGATTCAGTTAGACATTAGTTTTCTTGGCTTGCGTGATATCAAAGACTTTAAGCATTTGCAGCCAAAGAGTGGATTCTTTGTCTGAGCAATCAAGGGCTATATCAGGGGCTGCAGTGCTTGTGAGGAGGGAGGGCAGCAAACCCCCCAGTAGCAAGGAAAACTTAGACACACAAAAAACTTCTTCCACACAGCACAGAAACAAGAAGCTACAATGATCTTGCTAATAGCTCCTTTTCTGCCCTCCTGACCTCAGCTGATTTTGATGTTAAGAAAGACTACCCTAATACAGCCTCAAAATCCAGCAGCCTTTCTGCTCTCAGAGGGGATGCTGTGTGTTCCACTGCGGTAAAACCTCTCTGCTGCGTGGAGAAATAGCAACAGTGATTGTAGGACTTGGCCCTTAACACCGACACATTGAGCTCTGCTATTGCCAGCACTTATGATCAGTGATGAAGCAAGAATTTTAAAAATTAGAAAAAAAATTGTGTTTCTGCTACCAGTAACATTTGCCAGGTCAAATGCTTGGATCCAAAGATATGTTTCCAAATCCTTATGAGGGTGGGCTGGTTTTGACTGGAGTAGAGTTCATTTTCTTCACCGTATCTTGTATGGGGCTGCGTTTTTGATTTGTGCTGAAAGCCGTGTTGATGATACAGGGATCTGTTCATTATTACTGAGGTTTGATCAGAAAATCAAGGCCTTTTCTGCCACCAGAGAGTGGGTGGTGGGTGCACAGGGAATTGAAAGGGGGCACAGACAGGACAGGCGACCCCAACTGACCAAAGGTATATTCCATATGTCATCAAGCTCAACATATAAAGTGGGATAAAGAAGGAAGGGGGGACATTTGGAGGGATGGCGTTTGTCTTCCCAACTCATTCACCATTTTGTGAGATGGGGCCCTGTTCTCCTGGAGATGGCTGAAGACCTGTCTGCCCATGGGAAGCACTGAGTTAATTCCTTGTTCTGCTTTGTGTCATGATCCGGTTATTAAAGTTCTTAGAAATGCCTCTGCCTGAATTAAGGTACAAACGAGACCATGTGCCAAAGTCAATAGTATGGGTTTTATTTGATGGTAAATATGAGAGAGAGAGAAAAAAAAGAGAAAGAAAATATGTGGGGGGACAGAAAGATAATGACAAGGACAGAATAAGGAAAATATCACCACTCCGTGGATCCCAACAATGCTCTGTTGGTCCTCTCCAGCTGGTCTTCCTGGTGGTGAAGGTCCCCCCAAAAAGCACAGAATTTGATGGGTTAATATAGCTCAGGCCAGGTAGGAAAACCCATCCAGGCACCTCCTTGGGGCAGCAGGGGGGACTTAGAACAGACTCTGGGTTTGTTGCATCACGTGCAATGCTGCGGTGCAAGGCCTCAGGAGTGAGTCTGGGGAGCGCTTTGGGGGTCTTTGATGGATTCTGACACCCCCTCAGCTGCTTCTCACATCAGTGTCCCATGGATGTGGCCTGTGGTGATGGGGGTTCCACAGCCGGGCCAGTTTGTGTAAGGGAGGATGGGTGTTCACTGCCTGCGAGCAGAGGTTACGCTCAAAACCTCCTCCCCCCACCTCATTTCAGGGGGTGTAAACCTGGCTTCTGTGGGCTGTGGTCTCCCCCACCCCAAACCCAGCCAGGTTTGGCTTTCCTGCTGTGTTTGGCTTTCTTGTGGATGCATTCCTTTCCCTCAGCCTTGTTTGATTCTCCCTGGGCCTGAGGTGATTGCAGAATGAGTTTTCCCTTTATCTAATCTCAGCAGTCTGACTTACAGTCCAAACTTCTTCAAGGAGATTTCTGTGATTGTAGCTTCTTTATACAGTTTTTCCTATAATGGGGAGAACTTTATAACAATATTTAAGGCATGAACCATGTCAGTCCCTGACACTTTGCTTGAGTGCACGGCTTTGATTTTCCCTATTAAACTGTCTTTAACTCAAACCATGGGTTTTTCCCAATTTTACTCTTCCAGTTCTACCCCCATCCCACTGTGTAGGAGCGAGACATTGGCTGCAGTGCTCCGCTGCCAGCCAGAGAGACAACCATGACAAAGGGACAAGATCTGGGGAGTGCTCAGTTCTGATATTTAGTCCTAAAACCCAGCTTTCAGAGGAAGAAAATGGGTATGTAGGCTGAATATGAAGGACAGTAGCTCTAACATGTCCCAAACTGACTGATGAAAGATCAAGGAATTGTTTTTGTGCTCAGGCACTCCTGAGAAAGTTGTTATAATCATAGGATCATAGGGGTTGGTAAAGACATCCAAGATCATTAAATCCAACCTCCACTGTGCCAGCTAAACCACAGAACAAAGGGCCATGTCCAGTTTTTTCTAGAAGACCTCCAGGGATGGTCACTCCACCACCTCCCTGAGCAGCCCGTTGCAATGCCAGACCACCTTTCACTGAAGAAATCCTTTTTGATATCTAACCTGGACCTCCCATGGTACCTTTTGGAGTTACATCCTCTCATCCTCCGATTAGCTACCTGAGAGGAACCTGACCCCATCTGGCTACACTGAAACATTCCAAGCACAGCCTACAGCTTGGGACAAACGTTTGATATATAAAAACCCCCAACAAAATCAAAACCTCTTGAGCCTCTTGAAACAGGCCTTTTGAAATTAAATTAAAATTTACGACATTCATGTGTTACTGAAACATCAAAAATGGAACCGAATGGAGAAATAACTGTATGTTTATAAAGGTCTGGAAATAATCCAGCAATGAAATGCTGAATCTGAGTTTAGACTACACTTAGAATGAAAAAAAAAAAATCAGTCCAAGGCATATACAATCCTTTCGACTTAAGGACCTGCATTACCCAGGACACGTGAAGACATTCTCAAACGCGGCCAACAATGGCACAAAAAAAACCCCCCAGAGGATTTGGTGAAGACTTGAATGAAAGAAAGGGATTAATTAAAATATGGTGACAAGAATTTGAGAGAATCTGGCAAGATACCACTCAAAAAAGCATGTGTCATCTGTACACATGGCAGCAAAACTATAACTCCCACAGCTGAGGAAACTGTCAAGGCTTTCCTATGGATATGGAGAGTCACTAAAGTGAGAGATGGTATGTTCACCTTGCTGTTGAAAAACCTTGTGACTTATAGCCACTGACACAAGTCTTTCCTTTGAGGATGTGATAACTCATAGAAACATTTTAAAACTTCACATCTGGACAAAGAAGCACAACTAACTTAGTGGGGTTCTTCTCCTTCTTAATAAATTCATTAACTTAATGTTAAAGAAACACATTCCATGACTGACTTAATGGCTTTCAGCCATTTTTCTTCCTCTGAATTCTGTGTGCCTTCTATGAAGAGAGAGGTTTCAGACATAGGAAAAGTATAAACATGATTGTATAATTCAGAAACAGTACCAACTGAGCAGGAGACTAGTAATGAATCCCTTAGATAAAGATAATTCATTTTCCTTGTTCTCATTAGCTATCATATTGCACACAGAGAGAAATATATATCTCTATTTCCATGGGGATGTTTATTATTTGTCTGGGGGAATATACCTGTCTGAGGGCATGTGTTCAGAAGGATTTATGACTCCTGATGATATTAACAAAGAAAGATCACAAAAAAAATCAGAAAAAAACTCTTATACTTCCAATCAATTTACCTCAACATGAGCGTATGACATTGCATAATATACCCAGCAATTTTCAGCCATTTTCATTTTCACTGTGTATCAGTATCAATCTTACCAAGTGTAATACCTGGAGTCAAGTTGCAGAATTTACAATGGATACATCAGATGTGATTTCAGTGTGTGTCTGAGTTTTGGGGTGTGGGGAAATATAAAACTTGCCCAGAGCAGAAGGTGATCAGACTTCAGTGATAAGTAACAGAAAAACTCGATAGAATCACCTCAGACTCCGTAGTCTCACATGGGCGCACCAGCCACATGAAACTTGGACATAAAAGATGGGGGAAAAGAAAATTTGAAAATAAAGAGAAATTTTGAAGAAGGGAAAACCGTAGAAATACAATATTGTTAAAGAATTAATTAGTAAGGAATGAAATTATATTGAATAATATATGTATCTCTCAGATGATCTGGGGCGGTACTTATCAGATAGCAGATACTTACCAGATGTAAGAAGCTTAGAAAGAAATAATTCTGTGCCCTCTACTTGTGCAGGGTCACCTTACAGATGTCTTGGTCTTCGTGATAGTCTGCAGCAGGCCTGTTAGGCTAATTCCATTGTGCACATACCCATTTCAGCCTGCTCCAAATGATAACAAGTCTGGCAAAACAGCGCTTTAAGACACTGGCTGGCAGATTAATCAATAGCTGAGCAGAAACTCACATACTTTTAGCACCTGTGCTAACATATAGAGATTAGCAAAGCCAGAGGAATTCCACTGCCTCCGACTGGCTTTGCAAAGCTTGCACTGAGCATCTGAAAGCTTATTGACAGAGAGCTGAGAGCAGCAGTGCCAGTCATCCTGCTCCTGGATGAAAAGAGAAGCACATTAACTAGCTCCTTCTTCTTTTGGCATGATACTTTATTACAGAAAGTAATGCACATTCCCAGACAGCTGCCAAGAGGGGATACACAACCCACTTCCCCACCTGCACCTACTGCTGAAAGTAGCTTTAAAACTCTAATGTGCCCTGACGCTTGTTAGTACCATGGGAGAGCAGAGCTGGCTTTCTCCACTAATCCAGCCTGTTAGCAGGTGCTGCAAATCCAGAGGCAGATGTTAATTGATTCACACTGACAACTTTGGCATATTCTGCTCATTAGCCTACCCTGAATGTAACTGCAGCCAAGAGTATCTCCCTGAGCAGAGGAATTGAGGGTTAAGTAGTCCTAGCGTGCTAATAAGGCTTTGCCTTAGGAGGTAGATAAGCTTGTGCCTGTTTTGTGTTCTGGCTTGTAGTGTAACTGGAGAGGGACCAAAGTGTGAGGAATATGCAGGTATGAGTGATATCAAGCCCTGGGTGACTTTGAGGTTATCCTTGCATGTACAAAGCCCTGAATTTTTAGCTGTTTGCTTATCCTCGTCTTGGTTTATCTGATACAGTGAAAGTGTTTTGGATTACAGCTATGTTTTACTGCAAGATGTGGTGATTAATGTTGACTCTGTCCTCCAGGAGTTGCCGTGAGGAGAGTTTCAGAATGGGTGTTTACTCCCTGTTTGATGCAATTAAGCCTCTGCCGATTTCTTTTCCCTAGTCAGTATCACTAAAAAGTAAATAGTGAAATAAGAGATAAAAAAAACCTTATCTCATGAGATTCCAAACACCTTGGTTGTTATTGAAAAGACTGAGATTCCCTTTGTGATGGAATCTAAGTTAGGAAATGATGCTGGGTTTTTTTCTTTTTTTCTGATATGAAAGCAAAGAGGAAAATAGGAAAGTGCCAATAGCAGTAGGCTTCTTTTAAATGTCTGTCCTAAAATACCTGTGGTATGCAAAGGCTTGTTTTATCTTAGACCAAATAGGAGTTGAAGCTCTTTTTCTGTTACAATGACTGAGGAAAAAACACTTGGGTCTTACAGCTCTGTATTTTGTTTTATAAAACAGACTTCTTATGAAAGTGAAAGGACTATTTTTAAGACCTATTATAGAGTTGCTAATCTTATAAACTAATATGTCCCCAAGACACACAAATAAACTCTGTGTTGAGACCTAAGAAAAGGAGCAGGACTAAGAATAGGCAGGACTCCATGCCTCTGAGTGAAGACATTCACAAATGACAGTCCTCTTGGCTAGTGACAGTGTAGCTGTTATATGTTATGAAAATGAAATTACTGTGAAAAAGATAAAAGTTTTTCTTAAGAAATAGCTCAAAATCCATCATTTCATTTTGAAACACTGGGAAAGCAGGTTGCTTATTTTTGGAGGCAAGTATGGAGGAAATGTGATATTTTCACATTATACAAATGTTACAAAAAATAAGGATATTTTTGACATCTTAACTGTAAATTTGATAAAAATGGGAGTAGAAAGCAAAGTAGTCTCTTTTCTGTCTCAGTTATTGGCACTGCGTACTGATCTTGCACTGCCTTGACTCTCTCCACCTCTAAAACCTCTGCAGTGTCAGCTGCATTAAGCACTTGCAGTTTTTTTACTGTTTACTTCAGACCCCAACATTTACACTCATTTTCTGGTTGAGATGACCAGCTATATCACTACCCTCTAAATCCATAGCAACAAATGTTTGTCTGTCTTTGTGTTTGGGGACGGGAGTGAGGAGAGATGTTAGGCTGTTTAAGAAATCTTATACGGTTGTTCAACAGAGATAAGTTTTTAATCCACTACAGGGAGGAGAAGGAGCATTTATGTGATAGAGGATATACTGGCATGGTGAGAGAGGGAGATAACTGTTGAAAGAGCTGCCTGAAGGGCCTTTTGTTCTTCTAAGTTACCCAGACCTAAAGAAGTATTTGAGGAATCTCTGTCCCTTAATTAATGCAACAGCATGTGATAACTTAGCCTCTGAGAAGCCTGGGTTTGAAATTCTTTGTTTGGTTGGTTTTTGGTTTTTTTTCCTCTGACAAATAAGCCAAGAGGATTTGCTTTTGTTGATTAGGAGGAAGTGAGGGGGAAAGGCTTGGGGAAGCACTGACTACTTAAATGGATTTGAGCTATGTAAAAGTTACAAGTGATAGCTTATTTCACTTAATATGCTGTTTGTCTTGTGTAATGAATGTTGGCAGGAGTTCTTATGGCTCAAAACTACCAGTGATTTATATAATATTTGTGATATCACAGCTTGGACCACAAATAATTTAAAGGTAGAAATCTTCTTGAAAATCAGCCAGTTGGCTCTTTTGGAGGAATACAGGCAGTGCAATAACTGCTACCTCAAAACTGATAGCTTCCACTGTCTTAGAAGATATGTATTTTAGACACATCAAGTGTGTCCACCCAAATAACTTTACATAAATAAGTTCTCCATGTCTCTCTATGGTATGACTCTGACTTGTTTAAATTATATTGGGAAAGAGTTTTAGTTAGAAGGTTCAGCATATGAAGAAACACGTTGCCATGGTCTACACATTTCTCCCTCTCAACTCATATTTCCAGGAAATGTCTTGATGTAATGACAGCCTCTAATATGTAAAACTTCAGGCTGCCAAAAGTCAGAAGTCAGGTGGACTCTGTGGCAAGTAGACACTCATTACAGCTTCCTTTTGTGACCTGTCTGGGTACTGTTACTCTGTAAGCCATTTCATTACACTAGAGGTAAAAAATAATTTTAGAATAGGAGGAACTGTCCTGGTTGTTTCAAGATGTGCTATGACAGGTCATGTACTTCAAGGAGTATTTGGCTCTTGTCATTATTTTATTTGGAATATTAAGAGAAATTAATGCCTCTGATAAATATTTTCACCATAAACAGTAAGACTAGAAATAGCTTTTTCTTTTTCTTTTTTTTTTTTCTTCCTTGTCCCCTTTACGATCCTACTCCTTGTATTTAAAATTTTGCTGCTGTCAGATATACTGCATTGCCATGGACTTAGTTAATGGTACTGGGTAACATTATTTACTGCAGAATTATTGACTTGTTGTTAACACTTTCAACAAGGAAATGACCTGTCACTGGGCTGATGCAAGTAGCTATTGCTCTGAGTTTTCATTCTAAGCCCTACTGCACCATTTAGGTGTACCCTTCTGGTGTGTCTGACCATTCCTTGACAAATAAAGACAAAAGCTGTGATCTAATACAGTGGCAATAGGCTTCTTGGGATAGTCAGTAACAATCCTCGGTGTCATGCGTGACAGACGACTTTGGTTGCCATAGAGATAGCAGCACCATTTGTCTCTAAAAGGTGACAGCTTTTTTCCCCCCCAAGCCCTTTAAATGTTTGATTGAAAGACTCTGACACAACTATTTGATATTGATCAGTGAGTGACTGAATGCCCATTGCCAGCAACAGCATTGTATCATTCACCAGAATGTGCTTTAATGAACAGGCTCAGGCACTTTCATTTTTCCCAACCTCCTTATCTGTTTTACTCTTTTTTTTTTTTTCCCCTCTTTTTGTTTCTTGTTCCCTTTAATAATAAATAAGGATAGCTTTAGTAACTCAGCAGAACAATGGTGCTACTTCTTGTTTTGAGAGTACTCATAGAGATTGGCCAATAGGGTCATCCTGAGATGGTTGAAATAATCCTTCAAGTAGACAAAAATATTTTTTTGTGGTGCATCACATAGTGCACTACTTCCCCTCTGCCCCATGTCTCTTGTTCCAGAGTACCAGCTGTTGACATTCTTGGAAAAGGTTTTTAACTTTTGCTGGAGTCTTTTTGCCCTATCCTCTTCAAGACAGTATTTCATTCCCACTCAGATTTCTCTTCTCCCACAACTGTGTCTCTTTTCCAGGGCCAGGCAGGACAATGATTAATCTGTCAAGAAATGCTCAGCTGAGATTCCAGCAAGTGAAAGGGACAGGATCTGTCGTGTGCCTTTCCTCAGGACTGTACAAAGATTGTTATTCTGAGGGACTGAAACTGTACCTTCTCTTAAATATATCCATTCCTTTCTATATGATTCTTCAGCAACTGTTTCTGAGGTTGGTGATACCAGTCAGCCAGGTTTTCTCACTGCGTGGGATTTCTTTCTTCTCAAGCATTTCAAGGCAAACTTATTATTTTTTTCTTAAGGGTTTATTTCAAGGGCTTGGGTTTGATGGGGTCTGCCACCTACTTCATTTGTGAGTAATTTAGTGGAGATGTATAGTTCATGTAAGATGGTAGTCAGTGTTACAAAATAAAGAAAGGAGACTTATCTATCTAAGGAGAAATATTATCCCAACACTTAGGGAAGATACTTGAGAAACAAATCACAAATTTCTTTTCCTTGACCACAACAGTTCCCATTCTTTCACTGATGAGACACTTCCCACCCCAGCATGCATCCCACCCCACATTTTATCCCCACATGGCTGAAGTTGTAGGGTTGATGTATGTTAGGAGGTGGGGTCTTGTCCTTGTTTGATCTGGAGCTCCTTTCTGGCTTGCTGCAGGAAATGTTATAGGGGTTTTCATCCGTGTTTATAGGTGCAACATCAGTGGAACTAGTTTTGGTGACCTTTATTCATTACTTTTTAAATATGTCCTAAACTCTTCAAAAGCAGTTTTCAGGGGCTGAATTCCCCATGGTAAAATATGAGGAATAATAGAAGCGCTGGGCAGCTGTAGGTCTGGAGTGAGTGGTGTTTACTTGCATTGAATCTGTGGCATCTTCTGGCTTAGTTGATCTGAGATTTTCAGCTATTGTCATAGGAAAAGACGAGAGCAACACACAGCAATACTTAATGCATTTCAAACTATGATAATGCTTTTACAGAGAACTGCTACAGAACTCTATTTAAAATAGTAACAGGGATTCTTAAAGGTCCTCTTGAGTTGCTGCTGGATAATTTTGTTAGTTTTTTTCCCCTTAGCTTTTCCAAACCAAAGAAATTGCACACAGTTATTTTCTGGAGTCTTTTAGATGGACTTTTTTCTTTTCAGAAAGTTTGTTATTTATAATAGATTACACAGAGGAGTTCATGCTGTTTTCTGGCCTTCAAGTACTACTGAATAATAATGTTTCATAAAAGAATTTGTCTAGACTCTTTTTCTCTGTCCTTGGTCATATCTCTCTCACAAGTGGTCACTATTCCTCTTCTCAGTGATTCATTAAAGTTTTTAGAATTGACATGTTGGGCACTTACCCATGAGTGGAAGAAGCTCAGTCATCCCACTCAAAAGTGGTAAAGAGCTGCAGGGTTCTATGAACAGTCTGATACTTACTGCTTTTAATAGGTCTGTGGCTACTCCCTTGGTTTGTTGGGGTTTTTTGTTTTGTTTTGGTTTGGTTTTTTTTGTGTTGTTTTGGTTTTTTTTGTTGTTGTTGTTGTTTTTTTTTTTTTGTTTTTGGTTTTTTGGTGGGTTTTTTTTTTTTTTTTTGGTTTTTTTGGGTTTTTTTGGTTTTTTTGGTGTTTTTTTCTTTTTTTTGGTTGTTTTTTGTTTTGGTTTGGTTTTTTTGTTGTTGTTGGTTTTGGTTTTGTGTGGTTTTTTTGTTTTGTTTTGGTTTTTGGTTTTTTTTCCCCACAAACCCAAAATAGAAAAATAGAAGATTTTGAAACTGCTGTTGCTATAAAGTTTTTAAATATGCCTGTCTAGAGACTTAGGTATTATATGATTTGTCTAGTTGGGGAATGTAAGCCTACTAAGAGAGCTTGAATTGATATGATGGTTTGTACATTTTTAAAATAATTACCCCAAATCTAATAATGAGTACTATTAAGTGAGCAGTCTTCAAGATGATCTGCTTTCAAAACTTCAGAAAATGTGGACTCCAAGTACAAAAGTTAGATTTTGTTTTTTGTTTTAGTGGGGGTTTGGTTTTTTTTTTTTTTTCTTTTTTTTTCTTTTTTCCAGATACAGGGAGAATGGTTTCTTTAAAATTCACTATTCTATCTAACCCTACTGTATGGTATTACTGTGCTTGCTTTTAAGGTATGTCCTTTATAGCACCCTCATGGGTCCAGGACACATTACCATTTCTGCAGAAAAAGGGAGCAGGAATCTGTCTGAAAAGACTACAGGCTTCACTGTATCATAATTGCCAAGTGAACCAGGTAAGGACTCAGAAATGCAAGCACAGAGAGACAGTCACGGCAGACTTAAAATGTGATCCTTTTATTCAGAAATAAAATGCTTCTGACCTGATGTTTTGGGGTTTTTTTATTTTTTAAGATTTCTAGTTAAATTCATTATCTTAGCAGCCCTAGGAGACTTGCTCTAATTTTGTCAAATGGATCAATGAGGACACAGATGTAGGCATTTGTGAGGTGTCTAGATTGGAAGTCTGACTTGGAAAGCTGGCACTTCTGCTACTCAGACTAGTACCATCAGCCACATATGATCACAGAATAATTTAGGTTGGAAAAGACACCCAAAATAGAATTCAAACTTTGCCCAGTCACCACCTTGTCAACCAGACCATGGCACCAAGTGCCACATCCAGTTGCTTCTTGAACACCTCCAGGGATGGTGACTCCAACCCCTCCCTGGGCAGCCTGTTCCAAACTTTGAAAACCATCTCCGTGAAGAAATTCTTTCTGATGTCCAGCTTGAACCTCCCCTGGCACAATTAGAGACCATTTCCTCTTGTCCTGTCACTGGTTACCTGGGAGCAGAGCCTGCCCCCTCACCTGGCTCCACCCTCCTCAGGCACTTGTAGAGAATAGGATGCCCCCAAGCCTCCTTTTCTCCAGCCTAAACACCCTCAGCTGCTCCTCCTTCATCAGATTTGTGCTCCAGACCCTTCCCCAGCTCTGTTCCTCAATGTCTTTTTTGCAGTGAGGGACCCAAAACTGGCCACAGGATTTGAGCTGTGGCCTCAGCAGTGCCTAGCACAGAGGGACAGTCACTACCCTGGTCCTGCTGCCACACCATTGCTGATCCAGGCCAGGTGCCAATGGCCACCTTGGCACAAACTGGCTCATGTTCAGTCAACTGAGCATCCTTTAGTGTCCCTATATGATTAGAATACCTTTTCCTTATTTTAAAAAAAAAAAAAAAAATTGTATTTGCTTTTGGTGTTATTTCTAATCTGATATCAACAGTATCTGGTGGTGATAACTTTAAAAAAAAATACTGAAATAAGAAATAGGTTCCTGGAGTGTAGTTGAACAAAAAGATATATCTTGGCACCATTCACATGGTATTCCTGTTTCAGATTTATCTTGCATATATGCATCACATTTTCTAAATGTCAAACTGAAAAGATCTCAAAAGAAATTTTACTTTTAATTTCCACTCAGTGATTTCCAGAACTTTAAAAACATTATCATGTGTGCTCTGTGGCCTTGCACTACTGGATTGAATACAAACTCAGAAAAAGAATGGGTTTAATATTCTGTTGCTTTAAATCCCATGAAATATAAAATACTTAATTTCTGGAAAACTAAATTCCTGACTTATTCTACAGCTATTTTTTATAGTTTTGTACTTAGTCCAAAAGTAAAATGTGCTTAGTAAGTGATCCTTTATGGGTTTGTTTGGGGCTTTTTAATACACTTTTGGTTTCATGGTATTAATCTGAAAGCGTATATTTCTGTGAACAAAGAACTTTAAGAAGCTATAAGGAATGAACTTCTTCATTCAGTAATGTGTTTAGTTGCTTCATTTATTTGCCCACTTGAGGCTTTTTTTTTAGGAAATAAATCTTAGTGATATATTGCTTTTCTAATTTTAATCTTATTTGTGCCTTAAGTGCATTCCTTCCCAGTTGAAATTAAAACCACCACCAACAAAAACCTGTGTCGGATATCACAATGGGTAATCACATTGGTAAGTATCTAATATCAAAAGCAATAACTAACTCAATCAGAATGACAAAAACGAGGTAAATTCAGTTAAAACAACCTAACATATCCTTTGCAAAATGTCAGTAATGTTTGTATTATTAGCTAATAAAAATGTCATCTGAATTGTTTCCCTAATGATCTAGGATTTAAAACTTAATCTAATAAACAGTTCAGTATGTTCGTAATTCCTAAGTAATTTAATTATTCTGACCACATAATATTATTACTTTTCAGAACTGTGATTTCTAGGAAATTAAAGCAACGTGGCACTGGTTCATTCCATCATAGAGCTGGAATGTTTTTTAACACTGCAGTGTTTGGTAAGTATCCTCATAATTCTGGATTTAAAAAGAGGCCTTACAGTAAATGTTCTCAAAAAAGAGAGGTATTTATTAGAGCTTCTGTCTTCAATGGAAAATTTCTAAAATAATAAAATAATAAAAGAGAATATTTCATTTCATGGCTGATCATAGGATAGTGATTTACCCCCCACCCCCATTATCACTCTAAGGGGAACTCAATTTTTTTTTTGTTTGTTTGTTTTTTTTGAGTCTATGTTATTTTTTGTTGAACTTTTAAATTATTTGTATTAAGGTCTTTCTGCAGCATGTGGAAATATTATGAAACATGGGTCATTTCTTCATTAAATCATCTTAGAATAGCTAAATATGTTAGATAATCCTTTTTATTTGAAAATGAAAGCAAACAACTCTTGTTCGTTATCACATCAGTGAATGTGATTAGTCCAATCAGTCTTTGAGTCACCATATCATACCATCATTTTAACGTAAAAGATGAGCAGAATTAAAATAGTCATCTTGTCTCCTGTATGCACTGCCTGTGAATCTTTAGCCAATGAGCTCAGCTGATAGGAAAACACACCTGTGGATTTGGGAGCACTCTGCATTTCTTGGTAACACTGAAGGGCTTCAGGCTGCAAGAGGAGCAGTCTGTCAGTCCTTCCAGTCCTGAAAATCAGTGGTTTGGGAAATGATTCAAAACCATAAGTGGAAAAAAATTCCTGGGGAACATTGGCTAAGCCTCATAAGTTTCAGGTGGAAATCTAGTGAGGATTGCCTGGGTAAATCTTTGTTCGTAGAGAGATGGGGGAATTGAGCTTGTGCGCAAACCTTGGATCTTACCTAATTCCAGAAATCACCGAGCTGTGGTTTCCATCACTGGTCTGGCCTTCAAAACCATGTTTCTTTACAAATCTTGGTATACATTTTTAAAGGACGAGCCTAATACTGGATTTTAAAGTATTGATTCCCCTTGCACGGCTGCTGAAATGATGAGCGGATTTGGACCCTCACAGGAAAAATACCTTTGTCAAACAAGAGCCTGATAAAGGGCAGACAAATAGGGATTTGTTGCACAGCCCCTGTTAATATAAGTAATTAACACAATGTACACAAATTTGCATCAGTAAATGCAGCTGTTGTGACTGAATTCCCATACTTGCTTTGCTAAAATTATGCATTTAAATATCTTTTAGAGATCACCCAGAAATAAATGTCCTATCTAGGTTATATCAAAGGTCTCATTTCCAGTCTGGCACAGGGGTTATGGAAATCCATATATGAGTGTACATTTTATTTTACATGGGCTGAACTAGGAACAAAATCCCCTGGTTTGCCAGCAAAATGGGAAAACAAAATATTTTATAGGTATAAGATCTTAGTTTTATTTGGAGATTCTAATTCTAGTTTTCTTAATGTTGGTTTTCTTTTTATAATACTTTAATGATAGTAAATTTTTTGAAAATATTGGATTGCAAACTTTGGATATCTCATAATTTTGCTCAGAAAATACTCCTTACAGGATGAAGGAAAGAATGAGGAGGGTCTAACAAAATTTCACTTTGTCACCAGTAAGCAGGTCTAGCCAGTTATTGAAGGAGCATTTATGCATATTTTCTGCATCCAATTTAGTGTCAACAGTGGGCTACAGAGGGTTATTTTGACAATACCAAGCTTAAAGCAGAAATGCTTTTCTGTAGATGCCCAGCACCTCCAGTCTTTCTGTGTTCTCATTATTGGTGGGCAGTTCTTCATTTAGAGCACATGTGCGATTTTACACGGTCCATATGTTGCTGATAAAACCCAGGAAACTGTTTTAATCTGCCTTGTTTTGATAGCATCTTTCTTCACTTGTTAATATTCTTATTTTGTTTCTTGGTCTTTCTTGATTAAAGTCAACTGCCTGTTTCTACCAGGAATGATCTATTTTGGGCTGGCTTCTTGTTAATAAAAAGTGGAAGATTATTACCTTGGCTTCTACATATCAATGTTATCAATTCTTTGATGTAGCTGACGTTGTTTATGGATGGTCATATCTGCATGGGAAGATGTTCCTCTTCTCAGACTTTCTTGACCTTCTGAGCCTTTTCTTACATGAAAAAGGCCGCTGTAAACCTAAATTTGATATAAAGATGTTTTTATTATAGACTAATCAGAAGTTTACAGACCCGATTCCTACATTGAAACAGGCTGATTGAATATGTGCCAAGGTAACTTGTCTAGATGTTGAAGTCCTATAACTTAATTTTTCTCAGAATTAAGTCATAGAGAGTGCCCAGCTTTAGCCTTAGTGAGAAGGGAAGAGTCACTGTGACAGCAATTTCAAGCTGATTTTTGTGTGGAATTTCTATGAGCAGTTTTTCGTCTTGTTTTGCAAGATTGCAATTGGATTTGGTTCTTAAAGAGCGTGTTACATTACAATGGTATTGAGAATACATTATTGAACCTTTGAAGTGAGATATTTTAATTATCTAGAATTTGAATAGCCAAATTCAAACATCCCCAGGGATCTGCTGCTCTACCTGCCCCACTCCAGTTTAAATAAATCTGAACACTTACAAGATTCAGAAATTGGGTGTTCTCTTCTCCGAGTGCTCCACAGAGCCTTTGTGGCACAGAGTTCCTGCATGTGAATATTTCATTAAAGACTTGAAGTGCCTGAAAGGCTGTCTGTGAAGGCCAATTGGTCTGCATGAGCACTGCAGAAATGGTAGTTTAAGAAGACAAGATTTCAACTGCATGAACTAAATGAATTTCAGGTCGATATGAACACATGTGGGGGAAATAAAGACAGAAATAATGACAAATAGGGCTATTAGATGTTCTTAATGTAAACTGGCAACATTCTCTTAATTTCACCCTCCAAACAACAAGTTTTCTTTGTATGCACACCATTCACATAGGTTATATAAACACCACATTTTGCAAACATTAGCAGTCTTGGGCACTCTGTTCCTTTGGTTTATGTTGTTTTGCTCAGGAGCCTGACCCAAAGACTGATTTCTTTATATATTGGATTGGATCAAATTTGCTCAAGTTCTTTCTCTCCAAGATGTAGACTGCTTCTTCTGGATATTGCTAGAACATCACTCAGGATTACCAGGTTTTGGATGTGATTTCTTTGTGCTATGATTTCTTTATCACTCTTAGTGCCTTGCTTTTGGAAGCTTGGGTCACTGGTGGAGAAGGGACAGCCAATGTATGAAGTGTAAAGGCAGCTCTGGTTGTGACTGCCAACATCTGATGCCAAGAAATTGCAAATTTTAAAATACTTTGTCCACTAGTGATTTGTCATAACCAAGGAAATTCAAAAAATAAGTGGTTGTCTTCTAGGAAATTAGAGTTCTGGAACAAGTACTCTCTGAGAAAAAGTGCTTCATAGCTTTGGGCATGTAGGTTGTTTCTTATTCATTTCTATATTTTTTCCTTTCTTATGCTGTCTCTATGCTTCCTATTACTTTGATTATTCCACTTTGGTTGATAATTGATAATGAAGTCAAAGGAAAGTGAGGAAACTAGTCTTACTGGCATGTAAAGTATTTGGTACAAAAATGATCATCACTTCACAGAATCCCAGAGTGGGTCATGTTGTAAGGGACCACGGTGGGTCTTCTGGTCTCACCTCCCTGCTCAAGCAGGGTCATCCCAGAGCACATGGCACAGGGTTGCATCTGTTCTGGAACATCTCCAGTGAGGGAGACTCCACACCCTCTCTGGACAATCTGTTCCAGTGCTCGGTCACTGCACAGTGAAGTTCTCCTTCATGTTCAGGTGGAACTTTCTGTGCATCCGTTTCTTCCCTTTGCCTCGTCCTCCTTTGTGGCACCACCAAGCAGAGCCTGGGCATTTCTTGGCACCCTCCTTGTTCAGCATTTGACCAAGAGGCAGACTGTGCTGGGGGCAGTGAGGATGGGTGGGTGGGCTGAGCAGCCTGTGCCTCTGCTCCTGGCAATGCCACGTGCAGCACCGGCCCCTTGCCCAAGCTGCAGAGGGGCGTTCCTGCAGAACGCTGCTCCCAGCAAGCACCAACCCAGCTCCCAAACTCCCACTGGGCATGAGCCAAAAGAACCAAGGAGTTTCCATGTGCCAGAGGATAGGTGATGAATAACAGTGGCTCTCTTATCTCATAAAACATTTCTAGCGTTTCTGTGCTTATAGGACACAGAGGACACTGGGGCTGTGGTTAATCTCTTTGCCTAATGTTCTACAGGGGTTTTAGAACTGCTTTCATCAGAAACCAGTGAAGATAGCATTGCATGCAAGGATGTATGCAGAATATCTGTGTCTGCTCCTTTGTGACACTGCTACTGCCATTTTTATTTTCCTTTTACACACTTGGGAGAGTTGCACCAGTGTAAGTGAGGCTGAAGACAGACTTAGTTCCAGCAGAAAGGGTGCATCCATGTTTAGATCTGCCTTGTCAAAAAGTTATGTTAAAGTATGATGGGTGTGTGTCCTCCACAAATTGTGAGCATGCAACTGGGGAATTGTTTATAAACCACCCTAAAAGTCCTGATTTATGTAAAAGAATACTTTGTCTCTTGGTTAGTAAGATCTATTAAGTGCTGTTCATAGCAAACTTATATTAGGGGTAATTTTATCTCAGTTTCAGATATCAGTTCAATCTGACCCTTCAGTATTTCCTTACAGGACTCTGTGCACTTGGTACTCAACCGCATGAGCAAGTAAGTTCATCATGGACAAGCCCCTGACAGCAGCATTGAATTGTAAAACAAGCATTTTCAGGTTCACATACTGGCTGTTTTTCATGTGCAGTTGTTTTGCAAAGACAGCGTTGATGAGAAGCACTTGCAGTTTGCTCCTACTGTATCACATTCTGTAATGATAAATGTGTTTTGAACAAAACAATATTGGGTCCATAAAAAAGAAATTATTCATGTGTAAATGGTAGAGGAAGCCCTGCCAAGGGAATAATGAGACTCTAGGAGTGTACTTATTGATATTCAAAGAGGGGAAAAAGCTGAAGGCAATGGTGTCAGCTTAATTTCCTTTTTTGTTCAAACTTTGAATAGTGGTGTAGGCTCTGTAGCTGCAGAGAACATGCACAGATTAATTCCATAGAAGCTTGTTATATATGTCCTGTTCTGGGCTCCTCACTAGAAGAGGGACCTGAAGATCCTGGAGTGAGTCTAGTGGAGGACTATGAACATCA
The DNA here is from genome assembly GCA_013390045.1 of Picathartes gymnocephalus. Classification (NCBI taxonomy): domain Eukaryota; kingdom Metazoa; phylum Chordata; class Aves; order Passeriformes; family Picathartidae; genus Picathartes; species Picathartes gymnocephalus. The sequence continues at coordinate 19,713 of WEKY01002972.1, read as the reverse complement.
TTAAGGGGCTGGAGGAACTCACTTAAAAGAAACGGTTGAGCCTCAAGAAAAGGTGACTGAGAGGGGATTTAGTCTGTAAGTATCTGAAGGGAGGTGCCAACAGTCTGGAGCCAGGCTCTGCTCAGTCATGCCCAACAACAGGAGTATGAGAAGCAAAGGGTAGAAACTGGAACTAGGAAAGCTCCACCTGAAAATGAGGGAAAACTTTATTTTGAGGGTGACAGAGCACTGCAACAGATTGCCCAGAGAAGGTGTGGAGTCTCCTCTGAAGATATTCAAAAGCCATCTGAACACAATTCTGAGCAGCAAACTCTAGAACTCCATGCTTCAGCAGGAGCTCCAGGGCTTACTCCCGCCTTAATCATTCTGTGGTTGGTTCTGTGATTTCTGTTTCAGGGAAATAGATTTCTTGAGTAAATTTGATTCCTGCAGCATAAGACTCATCAATAGTTGTATTTTAGTTTGGTATACTCATGCAGCAGATGAATTGTTGATATGATCAATAAGAAAACTTTGTATGGGTAATAAACCTGAGGGTAATCTGCGGACAAAATGCTTTGTGAGTCTAGGAGGAAAAAATACAGGCAGATGAGGAAATAAGTCTCATCTTTATACCAATGATTTTGGTTTTTTCATGGAGTCCAGTCTTTCATGTCTATCTTCTCTGCCTTGCCAATTTTTGTGATCAAGTTTTGAGCTCGAGGATCTATTTTTTTATTTCTTAATGTAGGGAGAGGGGAAAGAAACTCACAGCTGTTTTTATATATGCCCAGTGATATGTACAGCATTCCGTACATTAATGCGGTCACAAAACCATCCAGGTATCTAATAACTTTTACAGAATAAATTTCTTATTGGCCAGTTACCTCATTATTCTAAGCAAATTGTTGTATCCATGAACAAGATTTTGTCAAGGTGGGGAATTGGTTTGTGGGGTTTTGTTTGGGGAGGTGTGTTTTGCATTTATTGAGGGTGGTACTTACCACAGCAGGAGGTACCTTCCTCCTCTCAGTATTTTACAGAGAGATTACATTTCAGATGTATTGCCTCTTTTCTTTTTATTTTTTTTCCCTCACTTAGTCAGCTATGGACTCATAAAGATGGTTTAGCATCTTAAGTTTATAACTTCCAAGCCTTCAGATGAAATAACAATTTTTTTCTTAAACACTCATAGCCCAGAAAAATATAATATACTGGTGTGTTTTTTGTAAATAAGGATTTTATAGCCGTATATAGCAATCACTTATTTTGCTGTTTGTTTTGGAGGTTGTTTGTTTGTTTAGGGGTTTTGTTTGTGTTTTGTTTGGTATTTGTTTGGTGATAGTTCTTTTTAAGATTTGTCCTTTTGATAGAGGAGTATAGCTAAAACACAAATCTATTCCAAATGCCCAAAACCCTTTTTGATCTCTTGGTTAGTTTCTTGACAAATGATATTGCCGTCTGGATCGAAGCTCCAAAGAAAAAGCCCATCAAATATAATGGCAAGGCTCAATTGTGCCTTATGCTGGCTGCCATGGAAACTTTCCTGTGATAAGATGTCAGATGTCAGAGAAGCAAGGTGGAGAAAATAGCTTGACTAAACCAGAAGCAAAAACCCAGGCTCAGGTGGTGAGTGCTGAGAAGAGTTGAGTTCTTAGTCAAGAATTTGCGTGGTTGGTTTCAGATTAGCAAATCAAGTAGTAAGTGTGGTAACTGAGGACACCAAATCCTACTAGTGTCCTGAATCTGTGGCTGTAGGGTTGCCACTTTGTGACTGAGAACCATTTCAGGTTGATCAGTGGGTGATGTGCAACACAATTCCTCCCCTGGGGAGGAATTAACACCAGTTAATCAAACCATTTCACAGAGTTTGGTTTTCCCAGAACACAGATTTTCAAGACTTGATCTGTGGAGAACTGATATATTTGTGAACTTTTAACAGTGGATCATAGAGGATAGTTTTCTATTGTATAATGATCTTCGTCCTTTTTTTCATCTTTATTCTATAAAATTGAAATTATACTAATGTGAATTTTAGCTGTTTCTATCACATTAGGAACCATGTCATTAACTTTAGTTAATGTTTATTGAAAGAAGTTCTTAAAGGAAGGGTTAGAAAAGCAGTCCAGTAGACTTTGATATGAACCCTGCAATTGTATTTATCCTCTAATAATCTGGTAATCCCTTCCTTTATCTAGAGAAATTATTAATCAGGAAATGGTTCCTAATACCTGAGTAGTAATAAGAGAGGAAGATTACAAAAGTACATCACTTGTCTCACCTTCTGTAGTTCAATCTGCTCTATTTCATCGATTCTGTGTTGACTTGTTTACAATTGGCATCAACACTAGTTTTAGTACTTTACCACAGTAGTATTGAAAATCTTTGTTTTATTACAAAAACAATATACTAGAACAGCTTTTTAAATGTATTAAAGATTATTGACGTGCTGACAGAATTAGGAAAAAATTAGCATATGGGTAAGGTGAAGACAAGTAAAAACGTGCTCATGTGTTTTATTCTCACAAAATGAAAACAGATCTATATGTATATCTCTCTTTTCTGTTTAATACAGTTATTTAGTGTTCCCTGCCTTGCCAAAACAAATCTAACAGATTAGAAGACAAACTAATTTGCCGGAACATGACCTATGTCTTCCTTCCCAATTTACATACTGAGGTAACAAGGGTAGACTTCACAACGTGTATTTATGTATTTCTACTCCTTTGATCACTACCTTTTTGCCCTTTCCAAATCCTATGTCAAGGTGAAAGATTTTGAGTTGCCAGCATTGTACATTCATAACTCAACAGAAAGGTGTTGTATTGAAGCTAGAGTAAATTTCGAAAATAATGGAAAATTATCATCCAGGCTGTAATATCTGGCCAAAAATTATACAGGAACCGCATTTGTTGGACACGTATGTATTCAAAGCACATGAGCAGTTGGACACAGTCTGCTTAAATCCTCCATGCATTAGCCAAATTGCTCATTCCCTTCCATTATAAAGAGCTCTAACCCTGTAAATGGAACATCAAGCCTCAAGTCATCAACACACCACCTTTACTTTCATCTCTTTCCCCACTGGTGCTGCTTTTCTTTTGTTTTAATGAAACTGGTTGCCTGTCAGTGTAAAATAACAGGTGCGTGTCTACCATTATTATTATAATTTTTTCTCATAATTATTTTTTCCTTGCAATGCTTCTGGCAGGTCATTTAAGTTGCAAAATTAGTACTTCTATGGGAATATTGCAATTAAAATGCACACTGCTATCAAATGATTTCCTTTTAAACTCTTGAATATAGTATCTGTATTCTTAACAGTTTACACTCATAAATGAAAGGTAATTCCCCACGGCTGCATTATCTCCTCTTTAGATGTACTGTTATGTTCCAGAAACACTAGCCTGAACCAATTTGTATCAAATGCTTTTTTATGGCATGAAGGAAACATTAGAAGTGTGGTGTAAATCAGAGGTAAACTTAGTTTTGCATGAAGCCTACTTGCCTTCACGTGTTCATTTATAATGACTTTGGGGGGAAGGGGGAGAGAAGATAGACTTCCACAGCAGGAGCTGCTCAGCTCACTAATGCAATTTGAATTGTGTATCAACACATTAATGTTAAGGTCACAAAGTTAATGATGTTTAAAACTGTATTGTAAAATTTGCCTCAGCAACCTCATAAAAAGCAGGAGCTAATGAAATACCTTTGATTTGTGGTAACACTAACCTTTCTTCAGCATCAAAGCACAAGGTCTAGAATTGTAGCTGGAACTCTGCTCTGATTTTTGTTCTCCTGACAATATTTCTCACACCTATTTTAATGGGCCAAAGCAAACTCCTTTGCAGAGAAACAGCACCTATCCTCCCAAAAGTTTCAGTGCTACAGGCAGCCCTCAGAGCTTTCACTGGAGCTCTGCACATAGAGCACCTTGGCATCGTTAAAATGATAATACTCTTGCAGTTTGAACTGTATGAGAAACAAATCTAAAGTTTTCTAACTATAAAACTACTATTTTTAATTTTTCGAATTCTAGTTACACTGAACTGGGATATTCACAATAGGAAATGTGGGTAGAGTTTAAGGTTTTACTGTTAGTCCAATGAACTGTAACAACTCCAATAGTCCAAACTAAATAATGATTATGTAAAAACCTCACCAATTATATGTTAAAAAATCATACAAAAAAAGTCATACCGAGTACCTCTCCCTTTATTTCACTGTTCTTATAACTATTTTAATGTTTCCCTGGTCTTTAAAGGTGTTACCACAATCCTCCCTGGGCAAAATCAGGGAGAGGGTAGTTAAAATGATTTCTCCATACGGTATTTTGATGTTTTCATTCGGATGACAAGGATGGTTCTCAAGGTAAAATTGTCAGGAGAAACAATGATGTTGATGCTTTCTTCCTCCCGATCTTTGTGTGTCTTTAGATTTATTAATGTTTCTTTGCATCCCTGCTTCCAGGGAAGAGGTGAAAACCACCCCACAGCCCCCCAGTATTGCCCAGGGACTGCCTGGGGCTGCCAGCTCCTTCTCCTGCAGCATTCCCAGAGCTGAGCTCAGACAGGCTGGGCAATGGGCACTCAGCCCTGGGGCACCTGAAGAACCCAGTTCAGCCCCACTCAGGACAAGGGATAGAGCATAAGGAGATCTTGATATTAATACCTTATATACTATTTTTTTTATATGTCCACACATATGTACTTTTGGTGGTATGTAAATAACTAGATGGACAATTGAAGTGAATACTGAACATATATTCTGTCTTATAACAGAGGGAGATGCAGCTATCCACGGGTCAGTTACCAGGGGGTTTGGGAACTCTTCTACCTTTAAGTAAATGAAGCATTTCACTTACTAAATACTTCCTCATATTCCTCCTGTTCAAGGCCTCTGAGTTTTCTCCTTCATGGATTCATTCTTGTGCTAGAAATCAGAAATATCTCAATTAGGAGAAACTCAGAAACTAGAAAAATATATACAGAACTTCCCTTGAAAAAAAAAGAAAACTCTTCCCAGAAAATAACAGTATTTTTAAGGACTTGGATGAAATCCTGTCATTTTTCTTTATTATAGCTTCATTTGAAATTAATGAGTTACTGGATGAATAAGAATTAAACAGTCTGGAAACAAAAATAATTGCTATTTATAAACAGATTTTAATTTTCTTTTAGATTTATATCAGCTTCATTCCATCATGCTTTTCTCATGGATCTACTAATGTAGATAAGGACTTCATAAGGAGTTATGTCCATAATAAAAACTGTATTAATATATTGTGCCTACTCAGTAAGCTGCCTTAATTTTCTCTCCTCTTTTTTCTACTGCTGTACCAATTCCACTTAAATAGTGGCAAAGCTAAACCCAAGAGTATAATTAAATTCTTCTTGAAATATAATTAGTTCAACTGTGATGTCTTTGATTCCTGGAAACAGTTAGAGAATATGGTAAATATATCTACATAAGGAAATCATTTAAGACTTCCAAATCACAGACAATGAGCTACAGACAAATATAACCACAGATAGGCTATTTTGAGTAATTTGTTCTGCTGATTTTGACTGGATAGAGCTCATTTTCTTCACAGAAGTTTGCGTGGGGCTTTGGATTTGTGCTGGAAACTGGAAGTATTTTCCAGGGATGTTGTCGTGATCACTGAGCAGTGCTTGCAGGTAGTCACCCTCTCAGACTGCCCCACCTGTGAGTGGGCTGGGAGTGCACAGGGAGCTGGCAGGAGACACAGCCAGGACAGCTGGCCCTGACTGTCCAAAGGAATGCTCCATAAAGTATTTCACCATGCTCAGCATATAAAGTTGGGGGAGGAAGGAGGGGAATATTTGGAGTGAGGGCATTTGTCTTCCCAAGTCACCATAATGTGTGATAGGGCCCTGCTCTCCTGGGAATGGCCGAACACCTGCCCAGCCATGGGAAGTGGTGAATTAATTCCTTGTTTTGCTTTGTTTGTGCATGTGGCTTTTGCTTTCCCCCTTAAACTGTGTGCCAACCCACGAGTTTTCTTGCTTTTATCCTTCTGATTCCTAACACAGGGGGAACAGCTGAGTACTTGTGTGGTGCTTAATTTCCAGCTGGGGTTAAAGCAGGACGGTCTTGAAAATACTTCTCATTTCAATAGCAGCAGTGTCTCTAGCTAGTTATTGTTCTTCTTATGCTATCCTTAAATCCGAGAGGTTTCTGTTGGACTGGATTTCAGCAAGCAGTTCAAGCAGGGTGGTGATAATTTCAGAGGCAGAAGAGAACAAGATCACCTCTAGCCATATGTTTGTATCTACATTTGATTTTGGGCTACAGCCAGTAATTCTGCCTGCAAACCAGAACAGGACTATCACTGCCTCATAATACTGCAACAGATGAACCATGTTGCTTACAGGGATTTTATTTTTAATGATTTCTTTTGTTTGGCACCTCAACTACCTCTCCATGCAGGGGCAAGTTTAAGGCAATAGATGGTGCCTAAATTTGCTAATTGCCCTCTGGCTGAGGGCTGAACTCTTAAAACAAAAGGTAGTGAAATAATATGGGATACAGAGGAAAATTCTCTCCAGAGATGTTATTGACAGATATCTCTCCCATATGACTGGAGTACACTCTGCAGTGCTTTGCTCTTAGCAGTCCAAAAAAAGAGCAGTTCCATTTAGAAAGAATTAGAAACATTCGCTTGTGGCCAAGGTAAGGGTACTGATATTTAAGTTAATAGGGGAAGAATGAAGAAATTTTTTGTTTAGATGCACCAATTCACATAGGTGTAAATATAATAAATTTTGCAGCTGTGGTGTGGGTTAATGCTTTAAATTCCTGTACATTTATCAGCAGTCACAACATCAATGCTCTCTAGCAACCTGAAAACTAGCTACATCAATCAGTGCAATTAATTCTGTTTCTAAACCCGCAACCCTTATCTAAGGCCTCTTGTTTTATTTATATTTTTATTTTAATTTTACTTCCTTTTCTCACTCATCTCTCATTTGGCTGCCAAGTAACACTCAGATCATGGGACCAGACTCTGATTAGCCTGAAGGGTTGCCCCCAGATTTCAGCTGTTTGATATTTGGATCCCCAGCACCAGGTACGCAGCTATATCCATCTGGCCCAATTGGTCTGTGTTTTATGCATGGTTGTAGGGTATTAACTTCATCTTTGGGTTTTTTGAGTTTTTTTAAGCTCTTTATTGGCATTTTCTGTCCTCTAGCTTCCAATATCTTGTAGAAGACTTGAAAAAATTGCCTCTGCTTCCCCAGGTTATATGGAGACAATTCCTGATGACTCAATTTTATCACGATTACTAAATCAATAGTTTTCTCTGATAAAGGCAAGCTACCTCCTTTCTTTCTGTTTTAGTTTTCTAACTGCAGATTGAGAAATTAGTAGGGAATGAAGGAGTGTAAAATTCACAAAGGAAAAATTCAGTCACATTCCACAGCACCTCTACAGAGAGTGTTGTTTTCTTCTCAAGTAAATGAGGTTAAAATTTCTTGTCAGTTCTAAAGCTCCCAGGCTTGGATTTGATTGAGATTCCCAAAAAAGATGATACAGAACCATAATGTCATTCTGGGGAAAAGAGGAAATATTGTGCATATGTTTTTGGGGCTAAAAAGTCATTGTTAGTTCAGCGAATTATTTAGCAATATAAAATCGGGATTAATTAATATTAACAAGCTTCATGATTTATACAAACTAATTCTATGCTATACTTTATATGGATATGAAAATATAAAGGACTTCCTATCTCTTATCCATCCCTGGGTTCAATATTGCACTGTTTCCCTTAGGGTCAACAGTTCCTGTATTTCTCATTCAAAAATGGTGTATTCTAGTAAACATTTCGAAGAATTACCAGCAAATATTTTTTTTTTCATTATGGAAGAATTAGTGCAAATAAGAAAATAAGAAATGGTCCTGATTTTGATGCTTAGATGTTCTTTCCCCTTCATGTATTTGTGGAGGGTTTTGAGTGAATTTGAGACAAGTTGTCAATGTTAATTTAAAACCTCTTAAGGAGACATGACAATAAAATAAATTATTGCTGAATTAGTGGAATGAGGAATTCAGATAAAACTGAACAAAAAGTGCTAGCAGAAACTATCACAAAAATTAAAGGAAAAAAGTAATTCTATGGAATGAAGAGGATCTGAATATAAAGTCTTTGGGATCTTAGAAAACTTGTCTAAGATTAGATTGTAAGCATACATCTTACTTTTTAAGGGTCAGTTTTTTGTTCTTTTCTATTCTTCATTGTTTTAAGTTGCTGAGGGACCTTAAATATGTAAGAGAACACATATTTTTAGTTTCATCCTGACTATGCCCTTTCAAAATAAACTGTAACACTGTTATTGTGGGTCATTCCCTGCTAGACCAGATTCTACCTTGGTGCAGAACAGATAAGTGAAGAACTTGGAGCTTCTACACTTCTCCAAGTAAAGAAATTTGACAAGACCACCACAGCTCCTGTCTACACAATGAGCAGTGTGCTGTATAATTTCATTTTACTGTTATTAATATCAAGATTCTGCAGTCTCAAGAAATCATATTATCAGAAAAATCTCAGCTCTTCACTTCAACACTTACATCATTTAAGTTGATGCTTGTAATAAGGAAGATGGAAAAAAAAATTTGCAATATGCCAACTGTCAGTGAAAGGTAGAAGGTAATAAACCATCCTGGTCTAAATGTAGCAATAGATCAGAAAAACTCTCTAATCATAACAGTTGCTGAAGGTCTTAAAATGTCTTTTTTATTTAAACATAGCCCAAGGTTTGCTCTAAATGTACATATGAATATATCTTCAAAAAAAATGTCTATAGGAAATGGTACTCATTTTGACCTCAACAAGCCATAATGCAGAACTTCTCCGTGTTGCATTCAGGAACTCCATGACATTTCAGTAAGAGTTTTGGATGACTGATAAACTCTTTACCTTAAGCCTTCATATAACTTCACTTTGTGAAATCTCAAATGATGCCTTTTTTTTTTTTTTTCATTTTTCTTAAAGTTCTGCATTTAAAGGAGTGAGGTGCAAAAGGTATAGGAAAGAGACCTCTTAATTTGTGTGCTGTATGGGCTTGTATATAATTGTTGATAGCTCCAGGAGCTGTTCTGTTCCACAGAACTGACTGAGCAATCATTGTGAGACACTTTGTACTTGCTGTAGCTGCAGCACAGGAACTACAGTCAGCAGGGCGTGTGAGCAGGCAGCTCCTGCAGTAAAATAGATGTACTGGGATATGTGTAAGTCTGGGACCTGCATGGGTGAGCCCGTGGCCGATAAACCCGGGCAGAATGGAGGCTCTAAAGAGCAAATGGATTTGTCTGCCCATCTGTGCTCACAGGGAAAGACAATTTGGAGGAATACAACATTGCACGAGTACTGAGGTGGAGAACTGCCTCTATGGAGCTGTTCTGGAGCTGGACGAGCTCATGGCTGCAGGAGGCACAAGGGTTTCCTCCGGCGTGGATTTCTGGGAGAATTTGATTTCAAAGGCAAAATTGCCATGCAGGAGCTAGGGTTTGATATTGACATACTTGAAAGAATATGGACTTTGGTGGAGTGGGGATACTTAAAATATAACTTCCCCTTGTCAGCATCAAATGCAGTATCTGACACTTGTGAACATGGTGAGATAATTGATTAGATTGCAAGGTCAAATACTGGTGGTCAAAAGAACCAATCGTCATGAAATTGAAAATAATTGTCGCCTTGTTCAACTACTAAAACCATGGTGATCACCTTTTCAATATCTAAGAGGCAGAAATCTGTCTTTCTTGGCTATTTATTGCTACAAATTCTTCCACCGTTTTCAATGTATTCGTATGTTAGAATACATATTTGGTCCACTGCTATTTCTGAATACTTTGTTTGTAGAATAAGCTGATGATCCCATGATTTTTTTTCATGTCACTCTTTACTATCCTGTACACAAGGAATTGTACCACAAAAAGCTTGGTTGGCATAGTCCCATTGAGAACATGAAGATCTGAAATAAATCCTGATGTTGGAATTTCATCCAGAAGTTACTGCTCTATTTCTCATGAAGATGATTTTCAGTATTTTTTTTTTCCAGAGATAAAATTTGAGTATGAATATATATATTTGGGTAAAACAGATACTTAAAATGAGGTAGTTTTTATGAACTAGGGAATTTTCTTTGGAAATGTGAACTTTCCCATTTTACATTTATTTGGGAAATTGCATTGAAAATAACTGCAAAAATATTTTTTCACTCCTTTTGAATTTATAATTAAAACATGATGTCTGAACATTTTTTTGGTAAACTTCAGAGTATACTACATTTATTTGACATCTGTTTTTCACCTGAATATGACCTTTTTTAATGGTTGAATTAAATTACAAAATTCTCTGTGAGAGCAGAGGTGATTGATGGCACAATTCTTAATATCTTGGACAAAACCCAAGACTCTTAAAAGAGGACAGAAGTAGTTTCTTATAGCTCAGGAATGAAATATGGGAATGCATAGGCAGTATACCTGAATCATAGCATTTATGGCACATTATAAAAATGTAGGCACAAGCACAAAAGTGTTTGAGTTAATGAACATCAAGAAAAAAATTTAAAATACCCCACAATACCAAAACCCAACAACCACAACAACAACAACAACAACCACAACAAAGGCCGTCACTAAATGCAAAAGTGATTGCAATTAATTTAGGATTCTTAGAAAAAGAACTTATAGGTCCACCTCACTGACTTGTTTTTAGAGTTACTTTCCTCACAGTTATGACTGAACTTCTGTGGAGCTGTGGGGCTTTTTTCTGTGTTGTTTTGGGTTTGTTACATCCCCATTTATTTGTTTATTCTTTTACTCATACAAACATTGAATCTTACATGTATCTATGTCTCTACAAGGATAATATATATGTAGCCTACTATAAGAGGCTAACTGGTGTTTTCTGCTACTTTTTTTCTAGATTTTGGAACTCTTCTAATAGAGCTCTTAGCCACATCTTCAGCCAAGCAAAGTATAAGGCAGGGTAGTTTTTGAGAACTGTTGAAATACCCTTGTTCTGCTTTATTGGAACTTCATTAGAATATGCTTTTTTTTCTGGAAGATTTTATTGACTTTTTTTTTTAATGGAAAGCCTAATGACATCAAGAAATAAAATTCATTATTTAAAGAAAAACTATTAAAAGCATTTTAGAATAGTCTATTATGATAATGGAATAGAAAAATGAAAAAACTTAAAGAGTTGAAGAAAACAGGGATAAGGATGAAAACAGGGATAAGGAAGAAAACCAAAAAATTTGAAATTCCATTGAAATTTTCATATGTCATATTTCAGAATGTTTTTCAAGAGTAACAATCTGCAAATTACATTAAAAACTATTACTTTCTGTACAAGAAGAAAAAGTCTCTACAAAAGTCTCTTCTTGTGTCCAGAAGCAAAAGTCCTTGAAAGTACCTATTAATGGGTATTTGTGGACTATGACTTTTCAGCAGTTGGGTTACCCAGTTAATAGCAATTCAAAGACATCCCAGCATTTCCAAGAGATTCCATCCCATTTCCTGAGACTGGATCTGCTGTGCTGATGTTTTCTAACATTAAAAACTGGTTTAGCAATCACTTTTTAAAAATAAAAAATATTTTTATCTTTTTTAAGATAAAATCAAGAAAAACATCTGTTACGGGCTTTTATATATTTTTTCTCTTCCTTTCCCATCATGAGTTCCTCAAGATATGAACTGTTATAAAAGCACACGCACTGTGCAGCGGTTGTGTTTCAGCTCTCAATATTGATAACAGCTCAATAACAGGTTCCAAGGCCTAGAGGTGGAGTGCAGAATCAGTCCTGTAGAATGTGGAAAACAAAGAGTCCATGTGAACTTTAACAGAGCACTGGAAACTTCTCCTGCATGAAAAATTCCCTTCTCTAATGCAGTGTGAGTGGACTTTTGGTGCCATGTGCCACAGGAAGTTATCCTTCCTCCTAAAGCTGCAACTGAAAAGCTGCATTCCTGGGCACAGCACGTTCTCAGCCTTACCTGTCCTCTGAGCCCAGAGGAAATTAATTGTAAACTAAGAATGGTGGAAAAGGATAACAAATATATCCATAAGTTATACTAGTCAGGGCTGCTGGGCTCTGAGTTTTTTATCTGAGGCATGTGGAATATTCTGTAGTATTCCTATGGATACAGAAAACACTTGAATCTGTGTTTCTTTTTTTATAACAGATTTTAGCTGGAAGCATTTTCACCCTTGGGAATGCATCTTGCAGTAGAAAGACATTGCTGTTGATTCTGGTACTTTTTATATTGCAGAACCCTTAGATGTGTTTAATTTTACAACTGGGTTACCCAGTCTAAGGCTTTTGCCCCCAAATGAAATGTAGAAAAATGCCATTCATGTAAGCTTGATATCTTTCCAAATGTGTGTGTACCTGCCTGCAGCATCTGGCTCAAACACTAAACTCAAGCCCACATCATTTTTCTGAATACCTCAACTTTTTCTCTACTTCAGAAACAGTTAAATAACTATCAGTGTATTTAACTTTAGCTGTGGCTTTTGCAAAATTTTCATTAAATATCGAGTTTAGGTTAATTCTATAAAAGAATGTTCAGACAGGTTGGATTGAGGGAACAGGGCTGTTTGATGAAATACCTGGCTGGACTATAACTCTATTTTTTTTAGCTGAGAAATAGTAACATGGAAGCACAGTGTTAACTATATTTTCTACTTTGCAATCAATTCATAAAAATCCTTCCTTTTCCTCTGAGTCTCGGATAAAAGTGTGAGATATTAAAGTGAAATTTGAGTTAGCTTTCCTCAATTTAGTGAGTCTGCAACACACTAATTTTACTCATAAAGGACTGAAGCTTAATTTCCCTTTGCATCTCTAAGATGTGAAGGGCATTAGTTTTTAATTGAGGAAAGTCTGTAATGAATTAGTTATTCCAGTATTAGGTTGCCTTGCAGTGGAGTGTATTTTCTGAGTGGCTTGATTTTGTATATCTCTGTTCTTTATCTTTTTGGTGATATAAAAACTACATTTGCCCTTTTTGATTTTTTTTTTTTTTTTTTTTTTTTTTTTTTTTTTGTAT
>WEKY01002971.1:0-27023 GCA_013390045.1 Picathartes gymnocephalus | reverse complement strand
ATCTGAAACATCCAGCCTGCAATCATAGTTACTCTCAATGTTCATGAAGTAACCACCGTACGATGTTATATTTCACTAGTGCTTGATTGTCTTATGCCATTTTTAAGAGGTGATGTACAATTATCATAGTTAATGACAAACTGATTATGAAACCATAAAAATAATGCATAAAGTATTATAAGGTATTCCACAGCATGGATGAAAATGCACATACCTGTCAGAATAAATTAAAGCAGTGACAACTAAATGGAAAAAGAAAGATACCAGCAGTGTGAGTTATAAATAAAACAATTCACTAAACAATTTGAAGATGTCTCAGTTAAGAACATTAAAAAAAGAATGTCCAAGTAGAAATCTCATTGAGTGTTCTTCAAAACACTGTACACTTTTACACATAAACTTTTGAGTCAAAATTCGTCTCTACAATATTCAGCATATGGTCTTACACTTTATGTTGTAACCAGTACACTGTGCTGCATAAATTACTCATGCTTTAAAAATTCTATAAAGACCGCATGCCAGTAATCCAAGTGCATACCATTCTGTATTTAAACAAACAGAAAACCCATTATAGAAAATCTTGTCATCTCAAACAAGTAAAACGTGGTTTTAAGTCTCTTTTATTTTTTTTAACCCTCTTCTTACAGGATCACAACAACAGCTGCTTGCATGATGGATCTACGCAGATATCCTCTGGATGAACAAAACTGCACACTAGAAATTGAAAGCTGTAAGTTACTGGAGGGAAAGGGTTGGCCAAATGACGGCTGAGAACTGAATGACATTTACAGGTTAGGCAAAACAGGACCAAGTTGTTCAAACGCTATGTTCAGTGAGCTTGCACACTGAACATACTAAATGTATTTCTGTAATACATAAGCCAAAACGTGTTTCATTGACAATCTTGGTTGATCTAAGCTTGTAAGATGTCTTTCAAAATCTCTTGTCAAGGAAGGGAGGAGGGTATTTTTTGAAGATTAGCTCAGAGGACAGCAGTCAAGCACTGTCCATCTTCAGTGCCTAATCACTGCTGAACCTGGATTAATTACTTCACCTCAGCACATTCATCTCTAACATCAAGATTGACATCCATCCCACAAGGTGGTGGCAGGATTGATCAATTGTTGTTACCAAATCATTTGGAGGTTATAAAAGGAAACAACTTAATCCTTCAGCACCAAGGTTAATGAGAGCTTTGTCATTGTCCATGAGCATAGGAACAAGGTGTGCACTTACAAATTTTAGTTATTGTCTCCTTATATTTCATGATGGTGGCTTTTCGAGAAATGTCTGTGAAGGTTTTTGGAAAGAATATTTAGTGCTGGCCATGTAGCTTCCTTTCCAGTGCTTCCCATCATGCTGCTGATCTCCCCAGTCACTTTCTGCTAGTTCAAAACTTGGTCCGAGTGTCACAGTCGACCACTTTACAGGACCTAGGAAGTTACTTGTTAAGATGCGTGGTTGTCATCCCATACTTGAGTGTTGCAGTCCCCTGCCTTTTCTTGGCACAAAACAGCTTTCTTTCTGCTGCTTGGCTCATCTTCTGGTTTAAACTTATTAAGTCATGTATTGGATGCTTTTGGAGAATGAGCCAAATCTTGATTTTCAAAATATAGTGCATAACACTTCTCCTCAGTCACTTTTCCACCTGATTAGCAGAGGAAATTGATATCTACACAATACCACAGCAACCAAAATGGGTGATGATACTGAAGTTGCTTTCATATTGAACACACCTTAGTTTATTTGTTGGGAGGTAGTTGATTTGAAGTCCCCAGCTCAATCATGACTGAAGATGATGAAAGTATGTAAGCATTTATCAGCTAGCAGCCCAAATAATGAAACTAGACTGACCCTTCACTGGCTTATACCTCTTTTTACACAAGCTTTCACATAAATGAAGCTTTGGAGGGGTAAATGTTCAGTGAGAATGGGTTTAAAACTACCACTGAGACTTCATCAAGAATCAAAATAAGCATCAGATGGAATAAGCAATTAAAATGCTAGCACAATCAGGGATGAGAGAATACCACATTGCTCATGTGGCCTGTCACGCATGCCCAAAAGAAAATTGCTTTTCGGACCTTTTGAACATTTTTATAAATAATTCATGTCTCCAGAGATACATATGCTGATATGTTAAGACTTGTTGAGCTGATCACAATTTGCAACAGGTCAAAACTGGAGGGTGAATTACTTCTCATGAGTATTTAGGTCAGTTCTACTAACTGAATGATTTTCCAAAAGCATAGATGTGCTTACCTGCTACTGGGAGCCCACAAGTAGTAGATGTGTCAGGGGCACTGGTGTTTTTTGACAATTGTCCACCTAGAATATACCTTCTAATGCACCACAGTTCTTCTCATCTGCATGTCTAAAACTTCTGAAAATTACTGATCATATCTGGAGGAATAGAGTTCTAAAGGGCAAGCTGCCTGCTTCTTTCATTTGAGTACAAGTAAGCCATTAGTCCAGAGTACTCTGCGCTTGGTACCCACTAATGCGCTTGAAAGTAATGAGGGGACAGAATGGAAAAGGGTGAATAAAGATAACCGTGACCACAGCTTCTCTGCTCATGCCATGTGTATTAGGCATGTGGCATCTGCTTCCATGACAGAACCAGTTTATGAGACTCCCACCCTCAAGCTCTCCTTCCAGCTCCTGCATCACCCTTCAGCTACTGTGCTTCTGTTCTGTTTCTATTGTGCCAGTATACGAATGTTCACAGAGCTAGGATGAAAATGAAACTGTTAATATTATTTTGGTTAAAAAAATCTCCCTTTGATAGGAATGCTTATCCAACCCAATTTTGGGACAGACAGGAATTCAATAAACCCTAGGATAGAACTATTCCTTAAGTAAAATGGCCAGGGAAGGTGGTGCTGTAATCACTAAGCAAGTCTGTGCAATAGCAATCAGCATTTCTCACCACCAGACAGATTCTGTGCAGTATGTACACTGTCAAGCCATTTTCAAAGCACTGGAAAGTGGGTTTGTTCATTTTTATACTGTGCACAGTTGTATGGCTTAACCCATGTGGCACCAGCTTCCAGAGCAGTACTGTTGTACTCTGAGAGCTGCAAGATTTCCTTCATTCCTAAAGGCTGGCAGGCAGGTGGCTTCTCAATGAGTCCCAGGGTGCTTCCCAATTTCTAAAACAAGCAAGCTGGAGACACACTTTCCCCTCCAAAAGCTGAGTGCTCCCCAGTGCAGCCACAGTAGCTGTGCAGCAGTGCCACAGAGCACCAATGCTGAAGCACGCACAACCTGGCTCTCTTTTGAGTTCCCATGTGTTTTTAAGGGTGACTTACTCCTGCTGCAGGAGGAGCATGTTCCAGAGGAACCAGGAAGTCCCACAGATTAATTTATCAAAGAATAGATGAACATCACACTACTTGTGAGCAGAAAGGCTATGAGTCATTTCACCTCATAGGGATGCTGTGGTAATTAGCCCAAGACAGTTCCTGAAAATCTAAAGTGATAAGAATTGTTCCTTAATAATGCTTAACAGTGAGTAATTTCGGGCATTGCAAATAGCAGCAGAACAGCTGTGTGACACAGGAGTGGAAAAGAGCACAAGGAATCAAATGCTGCACTATTATCAAACCTCTCCAGCAGCACAGCAAAGGCATGGATAATGCATTCCTATATTGAGCCAGCAGATTATTTTCATTAAAAAATTGTATTTCCAGCTTTCCTGAAGCTATCTTACAAGACTGCAGAAGCTATGTATGCATGGCTGACAATGAGAGAAATGTATATGTATAGGAGGAGAGCATTTTGGCTGCACATGTTCCCTCACACACATTTTTCACAGCTTTACCCAACCAGTTCATTTTATTCCAAATTCTACAGTGGAAGATGGAGAGACCATATCAGACATTTTATACCTGTTCCAGTGTCTAATACTATGATGGCCACTGGAAACTTCCTGTGTACAGAATCAAGGGATTTTATAATTGGAATTGCTTCATCAGCAGAGCTGGGATCTGTAACAATCCATTTCTCACAGATTAGTATATACTGAGAAAGAGGAGACTTAATACTTGGCTGGAGGTTACACAGACTGCTTGGCACTCTCACATGAGCTCTGATGGATGTCAGCTTGGCAATTTAAGATGTTAAGTCCCCCAGCTGTTAGTTCTGCTGTATCAGGTAGCCTTTGGCAAGGGCTGCAACTGCTATGGCAGTTCAGAACCCAGTGTCTTGGCACAAGTCCACTGTTCCTGGCAGCAGCCACGACAGGCTCTGGACTGGCATGGGTGCAGACACACAGCTGATAAAGGAGCAAGCAGGAGGAGAAGGCAAACAACCAGGTACAGAAGCATCAAAATGCTGCAATTGTATCACCCAGAGATTGTCTGTCAGAGACTTCTGACTGCATACTGCTGCCTCACTCTAGCATCCTTCTTTACAAGTGCTGACCTCACTGCACTACCTAGAGGGTAAGACAGAATAGTGTTGTTGTTCTAATGCTCTTTGTCCCTCTGAGGTTGCCATTATCACAGTAACAGCAGGATCTTGTGGACTAAGCTTGCACCTGGCTTTCACTCATCAGAAGAAAATGTGTGCTGACAGCATCACTCTTACAATAAATTAAATCCCCATTTGGGGTTTTACTTAGAGCATCTCACAAACTTCAGTGAAATGTGTTTCACTGTCACAGGAGAGGGAGGGCCCAGCCGTGCTCCACTTTGGCAAAGTTATTTACTTATTGGCAAGCTACTATATGCTTTACAACGGGTCTGAGCTGATTATCAAAACTGTCCCTTTGTACTCAAAAATCTGTGTCTCTATGACAACAGTTAATGCTGCAGCATGATTCAGGGATCAACACTGCAACACTGAACTGTGCATTAGCCTTGTCAGCAGCACCCTTAAAAACCATTTGTATGGGTGATCTGAGCAAGCCCACAGAAATATCAACAGAGATACTTGAGTAAAAAGGAGGATTTATTCAGTTGGCTACAGTACAAAAAATGGCAATTCTGTTTTGATTCCACTGTTTTTATGGCTGTCTCTTCTTCATATAGAAATAGATCTAACAGTAAATATATGTAATGCTTCTATGAAAGCACAACCAACTTAGAGTGATATTACAGTAAATCAATAAAAAACTCCACTTGAACCTCTACATAGTTTGTTGCCAGAAAAAAACAATTGAGTTCATACCTAAATATTCATTATCACCTTTGTTGGCACAGAGCTGTCTGACGGAATGAGATTTGAACAGATTTATCACAGCTCTCTGCTTGAGACAAGATTGCATTGATCCAGGGTATGACTGCATTTGAACTATCAAGGATGTAAGAACCTACACTACGAACAAATAGGGATATTTTTTTAGAGATTAAAAACCTGTCTCAAATCCAAGTGTTCCCATACAGCTTTTCCTTTGCCTGTCTGCAGGCACCAGATATCTAGTAATTTATTCATGCCTGGCCATAAAAATTCACTAATGAATATTGCTGTTCTCGTACCTGAGGCAGCAAGGCTTTGAGCTGCGTCCACTTATGTATTTTCCGTGAAGTATCCAAAACCACTAAAAGGGCATCTGGTCTCATCGTGCTTCTCACCAAGCATATCAAATTGGTTCCACAGAAAGCATAATTTCTCCCTTCTCAAAGGAGCTTGTTGCTCAGAGTATTCTAACAGCCAGTTGCAAGGCCCCTTCCCAATTTAAAAAAAAAAAAAAATAGTCTGGAAGGATGTTGAACCCAATGCCTTTTTTAAGAGCTTCCATTTCTGATGTTCCTAAAGAGGGCAGCCCCTCAAAACCAGATGCTTAGGTTTTGCCACATCTGTAAATGAAGAGCTTCTCTCACTTGCCCTCCTGCCAGACTGCCCCTGCTCTCCCATGAGACCTGTGAGCCATAAACCTGTTCTCTGGAATGTGTTGCTTCCCATGGGTCCTGTGAACCCTGGTAAAAAACTACTCATTTTCTCCACTTCGATTTGTCTCTGGTTGTTACAGCATAGCACTGGGAATAACAACTCTCTTCTGCTTCTGGCCAATTCCTTTAAGTGTTCTAAAATACATACTCAACTTTAAATTTCTTTCAGACTTGGTGGACTAAGAAGAGAGAGAGAGAGGTTCCAAAACTCAGATCATTCAAACAGTGCATCTTTCTGAGATGTGATGCAAATTATCTGAATGAAAAAGTCAGAAGGGTTCCTGCCTGCCCATCTTCACTTTATCTGCCAGCTATAAGTGACAGGATGTTCTTAGCATGTCGTCCTATCCACAGCTTTCCCAATTCACCGGTGTGCAGGTGGGCTCCATCCATGCCTGCTGTACTCCCGTTGCTGCCTGCGCTATGACATGCACAAATCACCTTATTTCACAAGGAATCTGCCCCTGGATCAAATGCCATATTCAAGCTCCAACAAAGAATAGGCAGCAGCAGGACACAGAAAAGCATACTTTATCACAGCACACTCATAAAAGAGGCTAGACAGTACCATACGAAACACCCCAGCAAGAGCAGGAATGGAGATCAGCACGAAAGGCTGCCGAAGTTATCCCATATACTGCCCACTGGGATAGCAAAGTGACTACTCCCTGGGCAATACATTTTGTAATTTGCAACTCACTTCATAATTTCTTAAGGCATTCAGGTAATAGACCCTAGGTTACTCCATATCCCCTATGCAAAATACACACACTGAGCTTGTATCATTGCAAATACACTCTCAAAAAGATCGCCTGTGGAGACTCTGCATGCACACGACAATCTGTAGATCCACATTAACTTCTGACATGCCATCCTTCTGAGCTGCAGAGAACATGCTGGCAGCAAAACAAGAGAGGTTTTAAAGTTACAGCATGAGCATCCACAGCAGCCGATTTAAACATCACAGGAACAGAAAGACTAGCACAGATCTGTGAAGCTGAGCAAGTTGTTTTTTAGATACTTTGAGAGGAAGATTCACAAATAGCTTGTTGATATTGAAACTGAGAAATTAGCCAAGTAGGACTGCATGTTTCCTTTTTTTTTTTTCCACATCAAAAGTTAAGATGTATTTTTGGCTCAGTTTATGTCATTCCTTACCACTCATCTTTTAAGTCAGCCACTGAGCTAAAATAATTCATTCTTCACAGCACACTAGTGTTAAGCCACAGTGACTGCTCTGTTTCCACACTTTGGAAAGATTTCTTTCCCCAGAGGACTATAAATCAGTTATGTTACTTTCACAACATATTTTTACACTGCACACAAATTTACAAGTTACTCAGATGCTGAAAGTTTAGTCTATGTGACTTTCCCTTTTTATTTTCAAAAAGATTGATAGCTTGTCTTTATATGGATGCATAGATTTTAATAGTGAGTATTTGACATTCAACAATTCCAGTACATGAACATATTAAATTAGCAAAGTCTGGTATGTCTTAAGCACTTTTCTATTGCACACAGAAGCATGCAGAGTTATTTTCACCAACTGCTCTCCATGTTTAGTATCATCTCAGTAACCTCAGAGGTACCAATACATGACCCAGGGTGTTCCCTGGTGACCACAGAGGACAGGAAAGCTGGAGCTGAGTCACTTCCCAGCACAGCCTTATCAAGTCTCAGTCTTCAGACTCTGAGACCCCTCAGGCCAGGGGAACAGCAAAAGGAAAAGCTTAGCTTGCTAAAAAAAAAACAAAAACAAACAAAAAAACCAACGGATTCATGTAGAGGAGGGACTGCCTTCTCTAGAAACAGCTGTGCACTTAGATGAGTCTAACTAAGTTACCTATGGAGAGTTCTTCCTGAGAAAAAAAAACCCTGTTATTTAAACTTTTACCATTTCTAATCCAAACGACACAGACCTTGACTGCCTTATTTATATTCACAATTAGGGTCAAAGCAATAGAACCTGTAATTCAAATATTTCACACCCTTACTGTGGCCAGGAGTATGTACCAATAAGATTAGGCAGACAGGGAACCATTCAGCATCTTTTGATTATAAGATCTTTGATTTTCTCCCTCCATGGAGCACCTGCCCCTCCATTACACCTTACATTAGTCCACTAATGAGTGTGCACTGCATGTCTGCCTCCCTCCACACAAAACTGCAGATACTAATTAGAGATTGTACATTAACCACCCAAAAAGCCTATTGCTTGACTTTAGCCTATGCTTTTAGCCACAGAAACCCCCTACTCATTCTTTAGTGCTTAAGGGAAAATGGCAGTCATAGCAGTACCTCACACACGTTGATGTCCAAGGAGGCATTCATCGTCTTGGTGCAGGATTGCACTCCTCTCTGAACTCCGCCTGGTTTTGCCCAAGGGAAGATGGTATTTTTCAGGCAAGAAATTTTTTTCAGCACAGTATATGAGTTCAGTCATATGGAATTATTTTGGCAAAATATGCACACAGAAAATGTAGAATATATGTACAATACATGTGCATTGCCAAATTCCTCTCAATTATTCTTAATTTTGTCTGAATGGAAATTTTAATGCAGCTCAACGTAACTTTAAATCTTTCTAAAATTGTTCATGAATTGAAAATTCAGGTACTTACATAGAATAGTGAGTAAGACCATGCTGGCAGCTAAGTAAGTACTAAACAGCCACTCACTCACTCCCCTCTTCTCCCAGGGGGGAGGAGAATCAGAAAAGAAAGGGCAGACCACCATGAAAACTTCATTCTCACTATTTACAAGTACAGTGGACTTGTACTTTCCTCCACATTTACCTCTCTGAAAAACTTTAAGCACCTGCATTAAGTAATTAAAATTTTAGAAGGGTTTTCACTGTCTCAGGTGGGAACACAATATTGCACATAAATATGTGTTCTTGTATAAGACATGCTGGCATAAGTAAGAAACATACAATGTCCTGATTCATCTCCAGTCTGACTCTGTGGATAGCAGAGACCCTACTGCCTTCCAGGTTTTGGAAGAGCAGGTTTTGGTCTGATACACTGGAGCACCAACCAGCTGGACCTGGATTTCAAATGCCTTTTTCACCAAGTACAACAGCTGTATCTGAAGTTGGGCAAGTCTGCCTGGCAACAAAATGAGAGCACTTAGAAGTAGATCTTAATTAGTCAAATGAAATAAGTACTCAAGGGCAAGATGTGTTTACAATATGAGCAGACAAAACTGTGTGTATACCATGCAGTATTGACTGAACTAAATTAATTGAATGCTAAGCAGCTGGACCTCTGTTGCTAATGTTTACATAATGTGCTTATAAATAGTGTTGTTCCCTTTTTAACTTTGTAAAGCAACTCAAGTCAGAAGAAAACCTTCCAGGATCATGGCTCAGACTGTGAGAGTCATCTATCATACAGCAACTCAAATGAGAAAGAAAGAGGAAGGAAGAAACTGGTGGGGGTGAAAAGACATTTGCATTGGACTTATAAATTCTACATAAAATGTGCTCCTGACATCACTGCAAGCAAGTTACCTTAGGTTCATGTGAAGGTGTGAAAGTCCTTTGAGTCAGCAAACAAGGTGAAGGATTGCATGGAGCTTTTAGGAGAGGGCAGGTCTCTCAACATGTCGAGGTCTTTCATCCTGAGTCTAGCACTCCCAGCCTGTGCTGCCAGGACTAGGGTAGAAACAATGTGACCTGAAAACAGATATTTTCTCCCTCCTCCTCAAACTAGAGGGAAATAAAGGTTAGAAGGAAAAAAGAAAGAGGGAAAAAGAAGCAAGCAAACCTTTCCAGAAGAGGTCAGGAGCTTTGGTTACCTTTCTGCAGATAGATACAGCTGGTGTCCAGTAGAGTGTCCATTCAAAAGAAGAATAGGAAAGGAAGGAGAAAGATCAAAAAGATTCAGCAAAAAGGCATCTCAGAATGGAAGGAAGATGTCTGGGATTTCTGACACTTGCCACTGGAAAGAAACAAACCCTCTTTCCAGCTCCAAGCTCTCAAGGACAGTCTGGTACCACTAGCAAGTGAAATGGCATGCAAGGCAAGGAGGCTGTTTGGGTTAACCTCCTCATGCATAGGTGCTGCCCTAATCACTGTTGACTGGTCTTTAGACAAGAACATGACAGTGTGACTTCAGAACTTTGGTGGTATCAGCCCCACAAGAGAAGAGGATCCAGGCAAAGGAGTGAAAAATGTGGAAGCGATTAAACAAAATGATCCTCAGCAGATGTAACTACCAAAGTTACTAAAGTGCCTTTTTCAACTTCTTGCTTCAGAGCCACTCAAACTAGCTTACAAGATGAGAAACTTGCTGAAAGTATGTAGAAACTGATGTATGGTATGTGTATCAGGGCTGACCTGTTGACAGCAGTTGTGCACTTGTACATATTACACATACAATTACACGAGTGTCTGGGCTGCACAAGAGGACGCCAGTCATGAACACATACTGCTCACCTGCTTTCTAAAAAAATTTTAAAAAACAATATTTGTTTGGTAGAAATTTTTAGACAATAGGTCATCAAAATTATTCAAGTCCAAATTTGAATCACTGGCACTGCTCACTAAACATTTGCATATAAGGAACTTGAGAGTTTCCAACAACATTTTAGCCTCTGAGATACTATGGCCAGGCTTATTACTACACAAATTGTGTGGGCATAAACAAGACTTTTTAATTACAGTTTGATTTACAGGAATTACACAGCGATGTGTAGAGTCAGAAGCTCTTAACATCGGGCTAAAAAACATCACTCCAGTGATGAAAGAAAAGTGTTGTAAAGGTGAAGGAAATGAGATGGTAAGTCAGGCTGCATTGGAACATGTCAGACCCCTGACTGTTGTACTGTCTTAGATCAAATGTCCATCATCTTGTCTGTGAGAGTGGCCACCAGAACATATCAGTGAAGCTAGAACAGAGCATAGGACACACATGCTGATATTTCCTCAGTAAACACCTCCAGTAAGTGTTCTGCACTTTGCTACATCCAGTCAGAAATAGTAAATCATATTTAACAGCCTGGATAGATTTTTATGCTGTGACTCTCTGGCAGCTTTTGAACAAACATAAACTCAGGACACTCATGTCAGTGAGTGAACACATTGATTTTTGCATGCTGAAATTTATCTGTATGCTGAATTTCCCTTTATTTCTTTCAAACTAGCCACTAGACATACGATTTGTTGCTTTCTTGGTCTGAAAGTCTGATGGTCTATAAATAATCATGTGTTCTTCAAGTTCACCATGCTAACTTAGGATCTTACAGATTTTTCCTTGTCGTCCATCTTACCTCCAGGCTACAGAATCATGACTCAGACAGGTTCTTTCTTCACTGGAATCAAGTGTGTCCTTCATTCTAGCCAATTTAGGATTGCTATTTTGGGCAAAGAAAGGAAACTGCATGAAATACCACAACGTGAATTGGAATGTATATGGAAATGCAAACAAAGAATTTTGCATTTGCTTCCCTTTCCTAATAAGTCCTTAGTTTAGTTTCTTTTTAATAGCTAATGAGAATTAAATTCTTACTAGCAAACAGGACACAAAAATACCAGCATGCCTTACAGGAGGTACTCTAGCACGTGAACACCATGCTAGCTAAAACATTCTAATGTGTGTTTCTGATTGTTCATTGCATTATATTTATTTTAGCCTTTTAGGACTTTTGCCATCACTGGCATAATCCAGTAGAAGGAGCCAAATTAACTGGTAAGGCATTTTCAATACAAGTTTGACTACTTATCCAGAATCCCTTATTTCCCTTTGTTGAGACACAGTGATACAGAAAAGTCCTGCTGTGTTAGCTGTTAAACAGATATTAAGCAAAACCAAACAATTTCTGTCCCAAAGAACTTTCAGGTTTGCATCAAGTCTCACTGGCAAAAAATGATAACAAGTAAAACTGAACCAATATTAAGGTACTTGCAAATTAAGGCAAGGTTATAATTCACTCTTTGAACTAGATTAGGATCTTGCAAGAGTGACTTTATGCTGTAATAACATTTATTTTCTACTTCTACTGGATAGGAAGTTATGTCTCCAACTGGGATGAAACAGATCGCCCCATACATAAAACTTATTTTTATTTGAGAAACCTTCGTAAATCTGACAATGTTTAGTACTCCAGCAGTCTAACCAAGTTTTCATTTAGGCCAGTGTTGCTAAGGCTAACTCATATCCCCAGGGAAAACAGAGAATATTTCTCAGTGAAAAAAAAAAAAGGAACTTACAGATGCAAACACACACTTGAACACAGGTGGCAGGGAGCCTTTCCAAGCAAATCTATCACCTTAATGTTAACTAGTTGCACTGAATTCCAAAACACATCTTGAGATGTGTGGTGCCCCATTCACATGCCAGGTTTAAGCTGAAATAGTACAATACATTTACCACTGTATGGACTGCCTTGGTGCTGTGTGGAAGAAACACATTATCTTCCTGCTTGAATACAATCATAGGAATAATAACAAGAAAAATATAATACATTTATCAGCAAAGACTAAGTTGTTACGAAAGGCACAATCCGGGAAGAATGGAAGAGGGTTGGGGTGCTTACCCAGGGCCAACTAATTTGTGTACACGGAATTGATGTAGTCTGTTGATAAAGCTCTATTTAAATCCAGATCCTAAGGAAGAGACCTGACTGCTGGATGTTCCAGAGCTACCCACCCCAGAGAATCAGAAGGAAAAGGGATTCTGTTTGGACATCTCTGTTGAATTGCTAATGATAATGGAACCATGACTTATATTTGTGAATGTAACACAGATCCTCATTTATCCCAGAAGTATTTGAGAAGTGCTGCAGTGTGAAATAAAACAGCCTGGTGACATCCCATACACTTTTAAACTTGGCTATATTACAAGGTCAGCAACATTTCTAAAATATTTTTTCTGTGAACAGCAAGATTTATACATAACTTATTTCATGCCATGTGTGTATATAGTTACTTTTTAGACCTGTGGTAATTCTGACCAAGCGTTCTCACTTGAGCTCTCAGGAAAAAAAAAAAAAAAGTGTTGGCACATTAAGCACTGTATTTTCATTTCTAAACAATATTTTCTAGGAAGCAGAAGGTTTATATCTCGAGCTGGGCAATTAAATTTGTTTTTTAGTGGTTTTGAAGAGGGAAAACAATCTAGCAATTTTAAAAAGGCCTAAGTAGAACAAATACTGTTCAGGGACCATTATTAATTATACAACAAATAAATAAATAAATAAAAATTTAGCGGTCGCTTATTATTTAGGTCAACAAAACCAGACACAGAATTCCTGGGAAACTGCTTGATTAAGCAGACTAGACTGCTAGGGATCTCAGCCCAGAGCAAGGAGGCCATGCTCGCTCCAGAAGCTGGGAGCGAACGCGTCCGGCTCCCCGCGCATCCCCCGCGCATCCCCCGCGGAAGGCGGCAGCCCCGGCCCCGAGGCGAAGCGCGGGCGCCCCCGCGCGGCCCCGGGGCGCGCTGCCGCAGCCGCCCGGCGCTCCCCGCGCCCGCCAGGGAACTGCGGGATTCTCCCGTTCACGCCGCGCCCACCCGGTGACAGCTCTTGTCAACATCACTGAAATGCTGCAGGCCCGCCATTAGTGACTTCGATGGAATTCGTGTTCAGACATCCCGGTCCACTTGAGAGTGCTGCGCTCTCTGTCACAAAAGCAGAGGGATGCATTTAAATTGGTGACATGGATACGTACGCAGAGGGAAAAGGATTACATGGGAGAAGAGCTGTCAGAGGAATACCTGGGCAGTACAGATAAGTGAACAAACCCGCATTAACACTGGATTCTGCAATGGCAAGACCCACTTTTCCTATCACTGCAATAGCAATGCCTCTCACACACCTAGAAAAATGTGCAAAGCTCATAAGGAAGGGGCATCACACAGCAACAATCCTATCGCATCAGGGAATGGACTGCCCAGGTAGAATTTACACCTTGTTAGTGTCCAGCAGAGATATTGCAGTGACTGCCAAGGAAATAATGAATGTACTGAAGTTCACTGTACCTAAAGCCACAGGAAGATGTTTTTGCTCAACTACTTTTCTAAAAAGGAAGCTAAAAAATGTGAATGCTCCCTAGTGAAAAAACATCACTATCCCTTTCTCATGATTTCCATCAGCTTTAGGGAAGCATTAATTCAAGAAAGAAATCTGTTATTTAGCAAAAGTAGTAGCTCACAGTAGACCCACTTTTTGTTGTATTTGGAAATCTCTTTTAAGTTTGTAGAGATTAAAAACACAGCCTGTCGGCCGTGACAGCTTGTCACCAGCTGATGCCTTACATGCAAGGTTCTTGCTTTTGGTCAGTTGATTTTATAGCCTACTAGTTCTACTTTTCACTTAGTAGCCAGTCATAGAAAGCAAGACTAGGGAAAAGTACATTTATGTACATTACAAAACTCACATAATTTGTTTTGCAAAGATCCAGCATTACCACACAGTGTATCAATAACATGGTGCAATCTTTTTGTAGGAGGTTGTGCCTGTTTTCTTTTTGAAATCTCTCTTTTGATATCACAGGTGTTTATTTGGCACCATTGTGGGTTTTAACAACTAAATCACTAATAATTCACCTTCAGGGAAGGCAATTTCAGCCACAATAAGGTGCCAAACTTTTCCCTCTTTTCTCAAAACATCAGAGAAACTGCAGGGAGGCTGGCTGCAGCTACCTTAAGAGGCTGCAAGTAAAGTCAGGGGCTCTTGACTGGAAATAGCTCCTTTCTCTGCCCTGGGCCCCAGCCTTCACTGTGCAAGGAAGCAGCACAATCAGAGCAAAATTGGAGGGCAGGATGTGAAAAGGGCATCAGGTGATGACGGCACAGAACAGAAGAATAATTTTCATGGTTTTTTTCCAAACCCTGAGGCAGAATTCAGGATTCTCAAGTCTAAACCTTCCCCTACAACTCTGCTCAACATCTAGGTGGTGATGCCCCTTTTGTTTTTTATTCTGTCCCCTAAAGACAAAGGATGGGTATTACCTCATGGAGAGGATATCTGTGTAGCACGAAGTCTACACATAATCAATACCCTTTCAGTATGAGATGACAGTTCCAATGCCATCTGGTTTGCACCACCATTTCTGAGAAGAGAAATCATTCAAGAGAAGGTTTTTATAAAACAGATTTGCGAGAAAATGAAGTTAACACTTCCCTGCCAATCTCAGTCTTGGTCTTTTAAACAGTCTTAGCAGTTTTCATTCACTTTCAATCATTCTGGGTCATACCCTACATGTAGCTCATGTCAGGCTTGGGGTTGGTGTGCAAAGCCTTTAAAGCAGCTACTGAAGTCCTACTACCAAGTAGCTACCTTGACCTTTTGCAGTGAAAAGGAATGAAAACCAGCCATGCAGAGCTCTGTGTCACAGCCCTGGGATGGTTCATTAAAAAAAAAAAAACCAAAATAAAATAGCACAAGTAATGGGAAGCACAGTTTTATGCTTACAGCTGCAATCCATATTACATAGGTTAGTGTGGTTTTCAGAGCAATTCAGATAGTTAGAACACCATGGCACTGAGCAGTTCAGAAATAACATACGTGAACATTTAAACTTTGTTCAGCCTGTCACCGTGTGTTTGCATCAAAAGATAGCTGTTCAATAGCTGCAGACTTTCCAAGCAATCTCTGGAGCCTGGCAGCAAGTCATAAGAGCTTCTTTGACTGTCACCAGGGAAACCATGGATCTGTTCTGCATGTGGTCAGCCTTCCAGGGATGAGGCTATTGCTAGGCACCATCATAGGAAAAGACATCTCAAAACATCCTTAGCTCAGTATTGCATTACTTGTGGATATGAAAGGATAGGTTCCTAACTCTGTGGAGGCTTCTGATGCCACGGTTGGTTCAACTGGCAAAAGTACTGTCAAGTTTTCTAAAGCTTTGAGTTCAAACACATGTTTTTATTTGATCTGTGTTATATGATTTAAACCTGATTAAATCTAACACCTGAAGGAAAAAATTAAAAATAGATGGGATGTTCTCTCCTCTGGTAGATATCTGGGGAAAATAGAAAAATGCAATAAAGTGGAACCAGTTTAAATATTAGTTCAAAAATGTTGTCAATTGTGAGATTTTTTTGAAACTCAGTCACTTCTGAGTTCAATCAAAATATTTCTGAAAATGGTAACAATAATGTTAACATTTCCAGTGATAGAATGGCAAGTTAATTTTTAATTAAATTATAAATAATCAACATCACTTTTAAAAGGAAACAGAAGAAAGGTGCTGGTTTTAGAGTAAAAAAGAAATAGTTCTGTGATAACAGAAGATCAAAGATGGCATGGTCTAATTAAAATATAAAATGCTTCATGAATATCAAAGGGTTACCTACAGCTCTGACAGACATTGTCAGGTTATACTACAGGCACCTTAATTCTTCTAGAATCATCTTTGTCTCCACTGGCTCCCAACTCTGTATTTTGTCACATCCTGCATAGGAAATCAAATGAAAATCTGGGAACTGAACCTGGTTTTACTGTCAGAACTCCTCCAAAGAGAGTTTAAAAGTTTTGCTGATGATGTATCTGTTTGTTGGCAGCTGAGCAACTCAAGCCTGACTGAAAAGTAGTTGTATTAGAGCTAGCTAAAAAACAAATTTTAATCATGAATTCTGTCCTTGTTTTGTGTCTTCTCCTCCTCTACATGTAGAAGCTGCTTCGGGGTATAGAAGAGGCTTCTGTGTAACAGGAATGTCACACAACAGAAGGCTGAATTCCTGATTAACAGCAGCTCCGTCCACTTGAACTGCTACTATTGAAACAAAGTAATAAAACAAAAAGAGAAGTCAGTAATCAAATTGTGCCTCTGTTTCAGATGGATACACTACTGATGATATTGAATTTTACTGGAATGGAGGAGAGTCAGCAGTAACAGGAGTTAATAACATCGAGCTCCCACAATTTTCTATTGTGGATTACAAGATGGTATCAAAGAGAGTGGAATTTACAACAGGTAAGCACTGCCAAGTTAAAAAAAAACTGTCCCCTCTTCCTCCAACCCAGAAATATCAGTGCCTACCTTTTGTGAGGCATTAGTCATTGTATGACTTCTTTCTTTCAGGAGCATATCCTCGATTATCACTTAGCTTCCGGCTTAAAAGAAATATTGGATACTTCATTTTGCAAACCTATATGCCTTCCACACTGATCACAATTCTGTCGTGGGTGTCTTTTTGGATCAATTATGATGCCTCTGCAGCCAGAGTTGCTCTAGGTAACTTCTTCTCAAAATGACTGAACTACGTGGACACTTTGAAAACAGTGGCACCAAATCCATACTGCTGGTTGTAGCATCATTAATTGTGATCTTACCCAAGCAGCACAGGGCTTTGGTTGACAGGAAGGCAGGCAGGTGTGACCTTGCCTACATCTGAAGCTCTTGTTCTGCACTTGGGTTGGGATTCTGACTGACTTCCAGTTGTCATAACGGTCTTTGGATCAGGCCAAAAGTATCTTGCTTCCAAACTGGAGTGTAAAAATCTAATTCAGATATCTAAGTGTATCAACACTGTGCTGTATGAACAATCCCTGTTGATGTTAAAAAGCGTTCTCTCAGGCCGTATCAGTGACTGGAATGAATACACAAGATCCTACTGACATCACTGGAGATATACCAGCTTACACCAAATAACTCTGTTTTACCCGTAGAGTTGGTTCTTTCCCATATCATGTTCCTTCCTACAATTTTCCATGAGAATGAAGATCTTCTGCCACTTTAAGGCATATGTTTTTCATATTTCATATTGCCAACAAGCTGTTTTGTTCCATCTCCCTGAGAATTAAGCTTGTTACACCTGTGCCTAGAGCTATTATCTACATATCTACATGCATTAATGACCTGTGATTAAAACGGACTAAAAAGTAATTTCATCCAGCTAGAAGAAAAAACACATATGAGAAAAAAAAAATCATTCAGTGGTGGATAACACAATGAGATGGAAATGCTTTACTTGAAAGCACATAGTTAACAGGAAAAGTTGCTTTGGTACAAGCATATATATCACTTTTTCTTCATAAAAGACCATCACCTTATAAAAAGGCTTTCCCTTCTCCTTTCAATCCTCCATTTTAAATCAAAAGCTAGATACTTATTGCAGATCCCCACAGCAATTCTAGGCACCTTTGGGGTCAAGCAGAGCTACTGCTGTAAATAAAGTGAGAAGTATTTTCTCACATAGAAAGAACAGCAATCAACTCTTTGCTATCCAGGTCAGCTAACACCACATTCCCTAGCACAGTTATTGCAAAAATTAAGGCAGGAAGTTCCAACATAGCCTGGGCTATTGGAGGTTATTTCCTTCACCCTCCGTTGCTTGAAGAGCCAAGGAAGGTCTATCAGCAGACTCACAAGGATATGTTCCTTTCCAGTTCTGCAAAATGCATTCCCGTGGCTGCTAAGAACCTGATCACATAATTAACCCATTTGCATGAGAAGTGCAATGCTGCCATTATGTCTTTTGTGCTCAAATCTCCTTCCTTGTCTTATTAATCAATGACTATTTCTTCCTTTTGCAGGAATCACAACTGTGCTGACCATGACCACCATCAGCACCCACCTCAGGGAGACCTTGCCAAAGATTCCCTATGTCAAGGCAATAGATATTTACCTGATGGGATGCTTTGTGTTTGTGTTCCTGGCCTTGCTGGAATATGCCTTTGTAAACTACATATTCTTTGGGAAAGGACCTCAACGTCAAAAAAAGACAGCAGGCAGGGCAGGACATGCTGCAGGCGAGAAGAGGAGACTGAAAACAAATAGGGTCCAGGTAAAATGTTCAAGCTATCTTTTCAAACATTACTTTTACTGTGAAAGTGTTCATTTATATGATGATAGAGATAAATACAGGTGGAACACATGTGGAAAAGCATTTAAGATTGCCTAGAGAAAAATTGTATTTTAAGGAGATTACAGCAACGTATGGTCTGTTCCTTCTTCAGCTGAAAACAGAGTAAGAAAATACAGAAAATGCAAATGAATATTCAGGGGACATATTTCTTTCTTCTTTTTATTTCTTGCAGAGAAGAGATACAAGGGGTACAAGGAAGTTAAATATTTATCACTTCAGCTGTATGTTTTTTTGCTTTAGAAGGTGGCATAGAAGAAATGTTTATAATAAAGTTCCTCTTTACATACAGAAGCTTCACCAAAAATAAAAAGCATAGACAAGCTCTGTTGCTTCAGTGAGCCCTGAATGAAGCCTGTAGCGCTGAGCTTCAAGGAACACAAGAGTGCTTCTGCTAGGTTATAACAGCTTTCAGAGGTGTGAGGATTTTTCCCTCAGCTAAATTCAGGCACACCACATCTATCCCCTCTTAAAATAACAAGCCAGAGAAAATTCAGGGAGTAATACTATGGACATATTTTTAACAAAGATGAGTTTAATTTTGCAATACATGACTTGCAAAGGTCTGTAAATCTATTTCACTTTTTCCCAGTTTTTCAGAAATAAACCCTTTGAAGCCTCAGGTGCATTTGGCCCGGTCTGACTCAGAGGAAAATACACATCCTAACAAGCCAAAAATTTTTTTCCTTCCTGTGCTTCACTTACAATATATTACATCCAAGTATTAATGAGATCTTGCCCAGGCTCTCCTATAAACTTCTTTACTGTTGTGGCCTGAGGTGATAACATTTGGACAAAACTGTATGGAAGCCCTCTGTTCAGTTTGAAGAATGAGACCAACACATAAAACTCTAAGAAGTAAGACTTCATCTTGATAGATGGCTACAGTGTCACATACACATCAGGAAGTGTATTTCAGAAACTCTGTGATACTAATTCTAGAGCTGTGTGTTTGGTGTCCCATCACTACAGCTGTGCATCATTAACAAAGCCCTCATATCCTCAGTCTCAGTGAACTCGTAAGCCCATTAGAAGTTCTTGCTTACATTGGCCTTCTGTCCCATTGTGTAGGAGGTGCTTTATTACAGTGAGGGCACAAATTCAGTTCAGGCAATCAGCAGTCTCCAAGACCCCATAAAGTACTGTCTTCCACAGAGCAGAGGAGATAAGCCATCCCAGTATGGATTGTTGTGCACAGACACTGTCTATCCATTTCTATGGAAAATAAGGAAGTGAAAAAAACAACATAACCCACAAACTCTGACCAGCTGCCTCAACAGCTCCTGAGATGACCCAGCCTAGGTGAGAAGAAGCACAGCAAGGATTCATGATGAAGAGGAAATCAAGACTTCTCCAGAGGTCAACCTTGGCTACATGTGCCCCAGTGCACTAAACTGAGTAAAGGATAAGAGTGCAGGTAAGTTCTTTTCCTATATATTTGCAGAGTTTGTTTAACTAACAAAATGCCATAACTCATACCTAAAAGCTTTTGTCTAAATGTTATGCAGCAAAGATTACACTGAGGTTTGTACTCAGAATGGGATGGAAAGTTTTTAAAGCACCACATGTAGACACCATTATTTTTCTGATAGAAAAAGAAAGCCATACATGCTTTACACCAGGATTTGTAGACAGCAATCCTATTCTGAGACTGAGAGTGCTTTAAGTGAACAGTCTGCTTTCTGCCTGTACAGTGCAGGTTTGTGATCTTACATACATATACATAAACTCACACGTGTGAGTAGGTATCGATGAATTCTGTGTTCCACACACTGATGTGGGAAATTGTGAACATTAATTTTACTCAGCATAGAAATGCAGATTTCCAACAGTTTTATTTTTGTCTTTGGCAGGTAGACTGCACATGACCAGAGCAGTGGGACACAGTGAGGTTATGTGACCTCCAGTGAAACAGCTCCCAGCCCCTCTCCATCATATTTTGAGATTTTTCACTGGTATTATGATGCCTGCACCAGAGCAGGGGAAAGTTTTTTTTGAGCATGAAAGGAGTACAGCTGTAAGTATGTATAGCTATAGGATATTTTTCCCTTTTACTCTTGACCACACCACTTATTCACACAGGGACCTGTAACTATTAGAAGGTATGTAACAGTGCTTCATCTCTTTGTGCCAGGTGAAGATATCGATCATTCCCATCTGAAATACAACTCCAAAGACCAAAGGAGTTCAAATTCCTTCACCAGATTACACAAGCTTCAGATGTGTGAGCAATACTCAGCAAACTGACCACAATATTAACAGTATAGAAAAGACCAGATGAAAAATGAAACTGAACTGCTGTTTCATAGGTGGCTGTGCCTTGCTCTACAGACTGAAGAAGGTGGAAATAAAGTCTCTCCAGCTTCATCATTTATGCCATTTTTATTTTTAATATACAAAAATACTATTTGTAGTAAACAATCTTTCTGTTTCTCTGAATAAAGCATAAAGACTGTTTATATCTCCTTGTTCATTTGTCAAAGCTAGATGTCACTGACATCACAATAATTACGGATAAATAGGACAAACCACCCAGCAAGAAAATATTTAGATAGTCCATACATGCAACTGTTTCTCTTTCCCCAGACAATTATAGTGTGAATAGTAATTACACAGAAGATATCTCTTAATTATGGAAAAAAGGTAGGATGCAATCATAATGTGAATGGGAAAGGGGCTACACCATCAAAAGGTTCATAAATGACACAAGGCAAGTGATAGATTGCCTCTCCAGTTCTTCACAGCATCACACTTTCCTTTCAAATGTTCTGTGAAACACTAAACACTTGGGATAGAAAGACAGAGACCAGCCACAGGCTCTGACAAAAACTTAAGATTTTCCAATACAGTGGCTACTGGAAGGAGAAAAAGAAGGGAAGCACATAACCACATAATTGTCTTAGCTTTCAAGTAATTCCTGCTGAGCCTAAGCTGTTTCTTTGCAGATCAAATTGTAGTAACGCTACAGCATTTGTTCCAATAAGACAACCTGTATTAATAACATGGCCCTGAGTCTTTCATCTTAAGAGGAAGAAACAATGGGTTTGCACTGAGATAAAACAGACGTTCTTACCTTTTATCTCCCAACAGTTAAGGTAAAAAAGAAAAAAAAAAAAAAAGGTAAAAATTCATTCAAGACAACACTAAGCATTTGAGACCTATTCTCTATCAATGAATGCTAACATGCACTTCCCCTAGAGCTGTCTGACTGCTTTTTATATGGTCAACACAGGACTGTTGTTTCAGGTTGTTTTCTTTTTATTACTTTAACTGTTTACAATTACAATATCATTTGATGATCCTAAGCAGGAAACTCATTTTCTGAGTGTTACATGAAAAAAGGAGGTTTGATCCTTTTTTAGTGTTTGATTTGTTTGTCAGTGCCCCAGGAAAGCTGAGACCAGTCTGTCAGTGTTCTGTTAGGGGGACCCTTCACTGAACTGTCCTGCTGGATCAGAGGGTGGTTTGACTGACTTAGGGACAGCCTAAGGGAGACCCCTCAGCAGGTCTTCTTCCCAGTTTATGACCCCTTAGTGGTTCTTCCTTTTTATTTATGTTAACCACTGCCAGCAACTGCCAGCACCTGTGAAGGACTCACACTAACAGTTTATGGAATATCACTATTAATGAAAAATGGTGACAGGTTAGGGTTCAAGGATTGCCAGTGACAGTATCTGACTGTAAAAACATACTGAAAGCAATACACAGACCAACTGTAATCCCCAGTGAAAGTATTCAGCCCACACAGAGTGATTCTTACCAAATAGGTGTTCCTATGGGGTAGAAGACAAGTTCAGCCCATCAGCTGGTGCCAGTAGTTACAACAAAGTCTTCCCTAAGTTTTCCCCATTCTCAATTTATTTGTATCCTGTTTTTTTACATTTAGGTGGAACTTGAGTGACTCTAATCATACATACCTTTGTTACTGATTAGTGGAAAATTCTCTTACTTCACTCAATAAAATATTGAGTCAATAAAATATGGAGCACATGCCCAGTGAGGGGTGGTAGTACCTCGGATGGAGGTGTGAGTTCGTATTACAATTGATTATAATGAACTAAGTTCATCTGAGGAGAATGATTTCACCACAGTTGTTGGCTCAGCTGCACAGGAGATCACCTGCACAAGTTTTAATACTTTGGAGTGAACTTCAAAATATACTAAAATGGTTTTTAATCACGTGGGAAATTGCACAGAGTATTTGACCAGGTACATAAGTACATCTTTTATACTTCCAGGAGCTAATTTAGTCAAGATCAATGTAAGGGTCTTTGCTCTGAATTGCAAAGACTGCAATTCAAAGACCAACTTGTTTCATGACATACAAATCATCTTGCCTAAAATGGTTTAAATTCATTTTAAAAATAACAGGTTCATTCAGAACACTTAGAGCAGGAATTCAGACGCTGCTTGGCTCATAATAAATTGTCAGGACATATTAGTTTAAGAAAGATTCCTGTGAATCACTTCAGAGTGTAGGCAGCTACGAGTTTTCTTCCCAAAAGAAAACTCATAATAATGATGCTTGCATTATCGTTACTATTATTATAACATTAAACTCAATTACCTTATACATTAGATTATGTAATCCAAGACAGCTCAAAGAGCTGTTTCATAAAACTGCTAAGAAAAGATTTGTCCTATCAAAACGTCTGAGATTTTAAAAAAAAATTGCTTTTTACACAGAGGTGACTCTGAGATCACTGGCCTTTTTCACAGAAAAAATGTCAGATCTTCAGAGTAAATGAATAGTCCCATAGTTATGGCAGTCCTCTGGAGAGTAGGAGACCCTAGCTTAAATCTTCCTTCTTCTTAAATTTGAAGAATTGACCTGAAAAGTATGAACCGGGTAGCCCATATCTCAAGCAAACATTTGAAACACCATGCTGATTTGTGACAAACTGGCCTTTCTAACCCAGAACGTGTGAGCTTTTCCCACTAAAACATTGGTGGGAACTGGAGTGTTACCACTGAATGCTCATTTCAGCACATACAGAATCAATTTCTAAACCAGACTAGTGCATTTTCTATCTGTGATGACTTATTACTTCACTTGGAAGACTTTTTTACCTCACAGTTCTCTTGTGTGCTTTTAGTACAAATAGTCCTTTCAGTGCTTTGCTTTCAGTTAGTAAGTGCTTAGTCTGGCACAGTGCAAATATGCCATCAGTTATGATGTAAAGATTTCTCCTGGTGATGGGAAGGAACATCTTCCCCATTACCAGGTGGAACTGAAACTTTCTTTGGTCCCAGCTTTCCTTAGAGACTGAGTTTCTGTGTGTGTTTTGCTTGGAATTTTTTCTTGCACATTCCTCACATCTGCTGTAGATTATTATATCATTTCCTAGCTCTGCTATGTCTTACTAAAAATGTCAAGCTCAGAGTAAACAAAGTATTGTGTATCAATGGTGCTTCACAAGACCAGGTATCGTCTATAATTAATATCTTATTCCCTGATATAAAGGCATCCAAAGACATGGTCTAGTTTATTATAAACTTGAGATAGGTCCAATATCACAGTTTACCAAAAACAACAAAAATATTCAAGCCTCGAGGAGAAGACCTTGAAGTTTCATTTAAGAGCCCTGTGTTCTGATGTATATTTCCTTCATATGAGTTGCAGTGGATGTTTAAATATCTACAACATCTAGCAAGTCTTTATGGAGAAGTCAGAAGTCAACCTGGTAACACCACAAAAATTTCTCAAAAGAGGTTTTACAGCAAAAATGTAGAAAACTGAAGATTTGTGAAAAGGAGAACACTTCATAGCAATGCAGCAATTCATGGTTCATTACATTCATACATAAGAAGACAATGATACCAAAATATTTAATATATACGTATATATAATTGTTTGTGCCTGACATGTACATACTGGTTGCAGTTTTCAGTTCTTTGCTTAGGTATTTAAAACACTGCTCTGACTAATAGTACAAATAAAGTGACAACCATATTTGAAACAACTGCTTCTGGTACTAACACATAAAAAAGCAACTGAATGTAAGTTTTCATTGAATAAAATGGATTATTCTATATGCACATGAACAAGTTAATGGTATGCTATGATTTCATCCCTGTAATATAGTAATTGCCCAAAATCAGTTCTCATCATGCGTATTTTACAATAACTGATAAAATACATGTGTATCTACATGCTCTTCATATGATGAATCCATTCTTACAAAACTTTCAGAAACTACTCTGCAGCGCTAAAACAGTCAAAAACGGTTTAAAATGGACAGAGACAGGAACATTTTCTTTTCACGTTAAAGAAAATGTGAAAGCTTTATGTGAAAGCTTCAGGTGCCAGTCACCAGACTTTAAAAATCAGTATTTCATAAAGGCCATGATCCAAGTAAAAGATAAAATTACAGAAGTCTTACTTCACAGAGGATGAGACAATTAACTGAATTACAAGGCCAAGAAGCCGAGTCAGGATGGAAGGTGCTTAGATGTTGAATACCTAGTTTCACACTAGTCAGGAAAGTGTATCTTTTCACTTTTGTGAATGCCATACCACACATGACTGTCATTGCAGCCCCAGGAGCACCTTGACACTAGAGCCACAAGGTCCATCTGGGAAACACCTTGGGCTGGCTGAGGAACTTGTCTAATCCACATTCCTTCCTTGACGCAGGTTGATGCCCATGGAAACTTGCTTCTCAGACCACTTGAAATGCGAAATGACATTGGCAGCTCAGATGTGTTCTCAAGCCTCTGTGACCCCCGAGCCACCACGTTCACGTACGACAGTGCCAACCTGCAGTACAGAAGAGGCACTTGCAGCAGAGACCTCTACAGCAGAACTGCTCTGGACAGGCACAGGCTTCATAAAAAAGGACACTTACGCAGGAGGGCGTCCCAGATCAAAATCAAAATCCCTGATTTGACTGATGTCAACCTGATAGACAAGTGGTCCAGAATGGTCTTTCCCATCATGTTTATTCTTTTCAACGTTGTTTACTGGCTGTATTATGTCCACTAAATTATGCAATAATGTTAGCACAGACTAACACAATTAGACTTTGTTCTTTTCCTTCTCAATTTCATTAACTCTGAAGAACTGCAGTAGCTATAATGTTCCATGTTCAATGTAAGATACTCAGCCACGGAACACTTACAGATTTAAGCTTTTTAAAAAAACAACAACCTAACACAAATCCAGGGTCACAACATTTAGATCAGAATAGTACCGATCAGCTCTTAAGGAGCATCTTGAGAAAAATCACTCTACCTTGATTCTTACAAAGTTTATACATCATCCATGACCTTTCTGTACCAAACTTTTTTCTTTTTTTAAAGTGGAAATTCATCCCACTATATTTCTTATCACATATTGGCAGCTCACAGCAGCATGCTTCCAAACAACACAGTCAAACTGCTAGTAGTATCTATGTCACTGTCTTTCACAATTTAAAGTGTAGAGAAATTTGAAGAAATTACAGTTTAAAGGATTATAACCATTGCACCATGCTTCACTTCAAGCTTAATAGTTATACTGAGAAGTATTTCCATAGTGCGTTTAAGAAGTATCACTCAAGGAGAAGTCAAATCACATTTTCAGAGGCAGAGATCTTCAAAAGAAATAAAGGGTAACAGAGGGAAATCCCACTGATTTTCCAAGCAAGGAATCAGCTGATTTGATCTCAGTGGAATTCTGTTATTTCCAAAAAGTAGCAAAGTTGATATTTATGGGAAAAATTGTGCCATATGTAATTTTGTATTAAAAAGTAGAAAACAAACACATGTTCATTCCTTGAAGCAACTCTGAGGGATACCCCAAGCCAAGATTCAACTTAACGCCCCGGTTTCCTGTGGCTAGTAATTGCAACATTCCCCCAGAAGTTGGTAGATGTCTGGGAACAGATCTGAGAAAATTTCTGCACACAGTTTCCTTCAGATTTATTTATTCCACTGAGGACCAGGAGATGCAGCTGAGTCTTACAGCACACTGGCAATGCTGGGTGCACTCCTCCTGAGGAGCTGCCTCTTCTTACTTAGCTGCCTGTTGCCTAACACAGCTCCAGCCAAGAAGCCACAGGCAAAGGACTGACAACTTCCATGCAACTGACAAGAAATAGGTCAGTCATCTTCTATCTGTATTAAATCCATTTCCCTTCTCTATTGCCAGTTGTTTCCTAACAGTGCTGACACTACGTTGCCTAACATTTTATTGAAACTATTATCAGTTAATTTTTTTTCATATTGCAAGTGTTTCATACTTTTAGGAGAGTCAAGATGTACAAGCCAACAGAGTCTATGTAGGTACAGAGGTGGTATTATCTGTTGCGGCTTGGGCGCAGGCTGCTTGACACTG
>WEKY01002966.1:4021-28316 GCA_013390045.1 Picathartes gymnocephalus | reverse complement strand
TTTTTTTTTTTTTGACATGAAAGTTTGCAGAGCATTTTACAGAGCAGTAAATCACTGTATTCCAGACTGTACTTCCATGTACAGGCACATTAATTTCTGCCTGTAAAACCTTTACCTGAATGTTACAGTAGCATAAACACCCTAAAACTTAAATTTTAATGGAGGACTAATTTCTATTACAAGTTTCTGTATGGTCAGTCCTTTTGGGCTCTTCCAGAATACTTTCCGTTCCAGCCTGTGTCACACATTGGAGGAACAAAGGAAAAGGAGAGTGAAAATACATTGCAAATTACTACAGCTTATTTCTAAGTAGGCCAAATGAAATCTTAATTTATGATGAAATTTTTATTATGCTAAAATCAGTACAGTTGCTCTCTAGAGAAACATATTTTTCCCTGTTAAATGTTCATAAAGTCTTAAACAAGATGTCTAGTTGTTTTGTTTAGGGTTTTTTTATTACTTAAATGCCCAAGGTTATTTGAGGTGTAGCATGTTCACGTCTGTCTGACTTCTAGGGATTTCTCTTTTTTTATATAAAACACCAGCAAAAGTGTGAACGTTAGGTTTCTGAAAACCTTCAGGACAGCTGCAAGGGACTTGGTGTATTATGCACAAATTCAGATTCATATGCCTGTAAATGGTGGGATAGAAAATAAAATTTTAAAAAAGGTGCTTTAACATTATCTAACTTTATGAAGGAAATAATGAACTCTGTGAGAGAAACAATAATACATTTTATAAGAGTTAGCCCCTGATGCAGCAGAGCACTGCTTTTTTTCCAACTGCTTTCCTTACCTTACTTAGATAATAAGTAATATTTGATAGATAAAAAAAATCAAATTCTTCAAAAAGATAAATCAACTGATTTTTCAGAACTCCTAAGTTATTGAGCATTTGGTGGTCTTTTTTTTTTTTTTTTAATAAGGTCTTAAATTTTTGCTGAATAACCAGTGTAACAATTAGAAATTAGGTGTTCTTCCTAAGTATGTCTGCAAATACCATGATACATAGTCATTACACTGGAATAATGGAGCATTTTACAGTAATTCCTTGTTACTCTGTTCAACAAAAAAAACCTGAAGATAAAGAAATATTCGGGAACTGCCTTTCTCTTGTAACTTTTTAGAGTGGTGTGCATGCACGATTTTAGCTAAACTCAGTTGTACTCAAAAGATTACAACTTGATGTGGTGTTTTGTTGATTAACTTATAAGAATGAAATATCTGGATGTTTTCCATGCAGTACTGGAAGTGGCACCTAAGAAGGATTATGTCTGCAATAGATTTTGTACTTACAAGACAAAAACTTTCAACTTTTAAGAACTGTGACCATATTTGCAACTCTTTGGTTCCAGTTAAATCCCTTTTGAGTTCAGGGAAACCAACTCAAATGCTTAAATTATTTGCATTCAACAATGTTGTGCTTCATGCTGAGTGGTGGAAAGTTCAGAAAGTCATTATAGTAATAGTTTCTACAAGTGTCAAGAAAGTGATTGTCTTCTATCACAGTATTTGAAATAGTGTCATTGTCTTTTTTTCAGTACTGTGATCAATAATAATGGAGTATCTTGGATTCATGCAATGAGTGTATTCTGTAAAGATATTTTATATTTTGATACAGATTAATTTCGTCTAATTTTGGACTACTTAGATGCATCCTTAGCCTAAGTTCCCTGTGAGAAAAAAAAAAAAAAAATCCCTTCAACTGGAAGATCCAGTCTTACTGATGCTCAGCCTACAACTGATTTCACAATTTATTGAAATTTGACTTATTTTATGTTTACTTAAGCATTAAGTCCAGTTACTGACAAATTTAGTTGGAGAAAGTTACATTGAGATCCATTATGCAGGATCAACCTTTCAAGAAATATATTTTGGGTTGTCCCTAAAGAAGGGACAGAAATGTTGCTTAATGTACAAATACATTTAGACAGATCCCAATAGAACTTCATGCCGTGCATGATCTTTCAGGGGAAGTCTATTTGTATTTTTTAGAATCACCATCTGAAACTTTTTCATATTATTTTTTTCCCCATGTTTTCACTTCTAAGTTCTTTTCACTTCTGAATTCCAAAAAGTGGGCTGATGACCAATTAACATGATGTATCATGTTTTGCCTACTGGTTGATTTTACCCTTGCATTTACATTATGTTTAGTGAGAAATAGTCGCTTGATTAATCTCTGCTGCTTAATCAGTACGGGTGTAATATTCTAGTAATTCTAATTTCATGAATTTTCCATTTTGTAGGAAAGAGGTAAGACTAATATTAATATTAATTAATATTCTTAAAATTGAGACCCCCTAAATAGTAAAGCGTTATCCACTTTATGAAATAATGCATTAGTTCCTCTTTGTAAGTGGAACTTTGTTGTAGTTATTGGTCACATTTTTGTCCTTTATTCCAGTCATCTGCTGCTTGGTAGCATTTTTTATTGGCCTGATCTTTGTGCAGCGCTCTGGAAATTATTTTGTGATGATGTTTGATGACTACTCAGCTACTCTACCCCTGCTTATCGTGGTCATTTTGGAGAATATTGCAGTCATCCGAATTTATGGAATAGACAAGTAAGTGAAGGAAATATATCTCCCTGTCCATATCAACACTATTCATTACAGTAACTATCAATATTTTAATTATATTTTATGAAGCGTTTGCAGTATACACAGAAGTACAAGCAATTAGAAAACATGTCAATCTAGTCAAGAATCTAGTCTTACTAAGAATAGTTTTGGAGCAAGATACACTACATCAGCACAGTATACTGAAACCCAAAGAATGGTTGCAAGAGGTCCAAAAAGAGAATACAGTAAAAGAGATAAATTTAGAGAGTTAGAAAGGAGGCTGGATATGAAAGTGTAGAGAATTTGTATCAACAAACACATCAAGAGAAAGATTTCAAGAACAACCATGGTCTAAGCAGCAGATGAGGATGAGTATTTCAATGCAGTATTCCAGGCAGCCTGAGAAAGGAACAAAGCAAACTGTAATGGCAGTAAAAAGAAAAAGTTTCAATTTATGAACTAGATTTAGTTTGGGGTGTTGTAGCAATTAATTGTTCTTTGCATTAGTTGTGAGAGGAGATGATAGTAAAAACAGGGTCAAAGCTTACTTGGAAGCAGCACAGTTGACAGTGAAGTCACCTATTGGGGATGGGTGAAGAGGAATGACCATAAGTTCTCTTTTTTTTTTTTTTTTTCCTTTTTTTAGTTTAATT
Source organism: Picathartes gymnocephalus (assembly GCA_013390045.1). Taxonomy (NCBI): domain Eukaryota; kingdom Metazoa; phylum Chordata; class Aves; order Passeriformes; family Picathartidae; genus Picathartes; species Picathartes gymnocephalus. The sequence continues at coordinate 25,100 of WEKY01002966.1, read as the reverse complement.
CATTTTGTAACCAAAATCAGCAGAATGTGTTCAGTAAGATCGATATGTGCCACACTTAAGGAATAGAAGAGTTTGTATCAAAAATAACTTGTGGTATCCACAGGTCAAACAGAACACACTTTACTAACATGTTGAAGTAATGTAGTGGTTTCACTTCGCCTCCTCACACCAGGCGTTAATGTAATGTAGTGGATTGAGTCTTTTGGTTTAATACCAGTGTACTCACTAAACTTACTCATTTTCTGTTGTGAGATAAGGATTAGGAGGAATGCAAAGCAGGCTCCAAACCTCAAAGGTATAAAGTAAATTTATTAACAGAACTAAAAGAAAATAATAAGAATCAGAATAAAACTTTAAATACATCTCCTCCCCCCACTTAATCAATTCTCTCCTACCAACAACATAAAGAGACACAACCTGAAGTTTTCAGTCAATTTACCACTTTTAAAATGGGCTTTCATCAGTTCAGTTGGAAGAGGAGTCTCTCCTGTTATGCCATGGAGACTTTTCCACAAGAACACAGTTTTTTTTGTGGTTTCAATATCATAAGCGAATCAGCCACCCAGAAAGGATCTGTTCGCATTGTGAGAGTCCTTTCCTTGACCTGCAGTTTGTTCTGCAACTGCTTTTGAGGACTCATCTTTATTTACTGGGGCATTATTTTTTAAGGATGAGCTGTCCTGGTGGGAAAGCAAAGGGTCTTCTCTTTCTCTAGAGATTCCCAGAAGTAAGGTTGCTTTTCTATTTTTGGGAGTAGATCTTTTCCTCTATTATCTTCCGTGAGGTAAAGGTCTTCTACTGTCACCTGTATTCTCTACCCTGGGGTAAGGATTTTTATCTATCCCTTCTTGTTGGTATGATTTCTCATTACCACAGTTACTTTAACCTCTGTTTGCTTCAGCATGGGTGCCTTTGCTCAGGCTGTAGTTAGAACATTTGTATCCCCCCAATTGTACAATGAGTTACAAGGAAATGGTTTCATATATCTTAGTCCATTACCATGGCTTTACAGAAAGAATTCCAGCTTAAAGCATCTCATCCTTCTCTTCTCTCTGGACTTTTAGTCCCTCTTCACTGACCTCGGTGCCTTGGTGTTGGTTCTTTGTCTTCACTCTTTCTGAGTTCATCTGTGCATTCTGAGTCCATCTGTGCACTCAAAGAGTTGTATCTGAGTCCTTCTGTTCACTGAGAGAGTTAATCTCTCTTCCAGGTTCCACTGGACAGCAGCTGAAAGTTGCTGCTTTCCATTCCCACCACGGTGGGGGTGGGGTGCAGGGTAGCTATGCACTCAGCAGCCAGGAGCTGCGGTGGCACTCCTGGAGAGGAAGGGGGGGGCAGAAGCAGCTTTTATCTCTGCCATAGCACACCGCGGGCTGATAGCTTCCCCTCCTCCTGCCCGGTGGCTGGGGGCAAAACTCAGACTCAGTGCCCCCCGGCGGAGCGGGGAGGACCTGGCCCCTCGGGGCTGGTAGGCCCCAGGCTGGGTAGGCCCCAGGCTGAATAGGCCCGGCCCTGCCCGGCCCAGGCTCAGGCCCGGCCGGGCCCACCAGGCTGTGTGGGGCTCTGCTGTTACCTGTTCAGAAGCCAGAAACCAAGAGAGAGACTCCCGGGCTTCCCTCTTTTTATATGCTAAAGCACAGAGACCTATCCAATTGTTTTAAGTGGTTACTGGTTACACAGAGTGTCTGTGTCAGACCTAGGCAGTTAATTGGCTCTCCAGGTCTACAGGAAACAGTTAGGTTCCTTATGGGTAAAAATAATTTTTTTTAACCCACAACAAGTAATTAAAACATCTGTGATTCCTTTGCATGGAGAAAAAGTATGACATAGAATGGGTGGGGTTTCATTTGACTTTTCACCAGTTTGATCTGAGTAATTAGCCAATCCTTTGTCACAATGAAACAAAACTATAAGAAGAAAATTTAATTTTATGGTGTCCAGACATTGTTTCTGGTCTATGCAAGCAGGACTTGCTCCACTTGCTCGTTAAGAGGGAATTCCAACTTGGACCGTATGTATAATCCTGTAATTGATCATTTAGATATAAAAACACCATGTAGGTTATTTTACATGTGCAACCAAAAGATAAAACGGATGACCTGGTTATAAGGTTGGTAATGTCCAAGCTCCACTATGAATGAAGGTAGATATGCCAAAAGTCAGCAGCTCACCTGTGAGAATGTTGATGTTTAGGCATAGCTAAAATATGGTAATCCTTTGCTTATGATTTATAGTGCAGATGATTCATGTTTACAGAAGGGGTTCTGACAGGATACAGTGAAAAGTTAGCAGCCATGTTTCTCATTTGTAATGACCACCCGAGTATTCTCTCTGGAGTATTCCTAATATTTCTTCTGATGTGTGTTTCTCCAGAATATCCTTCAGGAACCTTCAGGATCAACAGCCTCAGGTTGCCATTGGGTGTGATAGTACCAAGAGTTCCTTGTAGATGAATTTCCATATAAAGGTCTTATTAGACATGAAGTCTTTGATCAGATAGTAGAAAACCAAAGCATAGCATCCAAAGGGTGCTATAGAAAAGAGACAATGTGTGAATCCTGTAGCCAAGAAGGAAAATCGCCTATGCTGGAAGCAGTGCTATAAGGAGCTGGAGCTAAAGGAGGCTTTTAGCAGAGGATAAGTAGGATGGAGAGAATGGAAGACTTTAAAGTAAAGATAATAGATTCATATTCAACTGGAAGAAGAACTGGAGATCTCAGAAAGAGAAGTCTATTTATAGAAGGCATGATCTATTTTTAAATTCAGATTCCTTTTAACGATGTGTTTTGTTTCAGTGTAAACAAACAAAAGAGTGCCTCATACTGTGCAGTATAAATTTTTTTCTGAGAGTTTACATGACAGAAGCTTCACATGTGTAACTGCTTGGAAAAGATACTTCTATAAGAGCTTTTTTGAGATGCACATTTCAAAAGGGAGTGGGATCACAAGGGATTTAAAAGAATCATTGCTTGGGCACACTCCAGAAGAATTATTTCTAAAAGCATTCTCTGTTTCTGCTGGCTCTGGAACCATGTACTCCATCACGAGTACGAAAATAGGAGTTTTGTTCATGTCTTAACTTATAACTTTGAGGAGAAAGGAGGCAGTTTTATAGCTTGGCAAAGTTTTATTTCAGCAGCTTATATGATGCAAACCATAGCTTGCTTATGTGTGAAGTTGTTTTTTTAGACTGCAGCACATGTGTGGGTTCAAAATTAATATTGCACAATCTGTAAGATGTGCTGGTAAACAACACAGTAGACAATACAAGAAAATGTAAAAAAGAATCTTATAAAAGAAAAGTGAGTTTAAATAACTTCCAGCACAGTCCAGCAAGCAGCTTACTAAGTCACTGCACTGTGCAGGGATTCCTTTTGTTCATCTGGTCTGAACTACTAGTATAAGGTCTATTTTTCAGCCGATCAAGTAATTTAAACTACAGCTATTTCTACATACGCATTTTTTCGAATGTGTTGATTCCCTCAGGTTAGGTGCTATGCATTGATTATAGCATTCAAAATCTCAGTGTCTGCACTAACAATCACCTTTTTTTCCTTTCACAGATTTATGGAGGACCTGAAGGATATGCTAGGATTTTCTCCAAGCCAGTATTATTACTATATGTGGAAGTATGTTTCACCATTTGTATTGTTATGTTTGCTGGTAGCTAGCATTGTCCAAATGGGATTAAGTCCTCCTGGTTACAATGCTTGGATTGAAGATACGGTATGTATATAGTATGTATGTGTGTATGTAGGGTTTGTATGTATATTTGATACCATCATCATCATCAATAGTGATCATCATATCTTAAGCATTTGAGAAATATATGAACAGAAAAAAATTGCAATTAGAAATTCAAAATCAGTATAAATTATGACATGGTTGCTTTTATCTCAAGTAACTTTGATGTAAAACCAACAATTTTTTCATTTTAGAGTAGCTCTGCTTTAAAATATAACTGATTGACACAAACCATTATGGTCTGGGTGACTTATTTTGTAATGTATGATGAAGAAACTCTTTATGTTGGGAGAGGTTGTTCACATTCATTAAGTCTTATTTGACTGCAGAAAACAGATGATAACTGCATAAATCATTTCAGATATCACATCAGGTTTTTTATATGGAATTAAATATTGAGGTTTAGCCATGTGTAGGAGGTTGAGTTTGAAACTGGGCAGAAACACTATTTTATGTAGTGGGTTTACGTACGTTGGTTTTTTGTGATGAGATAAGGATTAAGAGAAATGTAAAGCAGGCCTAAACTTTGAAAGATAAAAGATAGTTTATTAACAGAACTAAGGACAAAGGAAAAAAAACCAAAATCAACCCCCAGATGTTTTTCTTTCCACCCTATTTGTCTTTCTGTACTAACACTTTCTTTTCCATCAACAACTTAAGAAACTAAAACTTAGAGGTCTTTGGTCAGTTTACCATTTTTGAAACAAACTTTTATTAGTTCAGTTGGAAAGAGGAGTCTCTTCTGTTTTACCAGGTTGATTTTTCCACAAGAAACCCAGTTTCTTTGTGGGGTTTAATATCACAGTGAACTTCTGCCTGGAGTCTGTTCAACTGTGACAGTTCTTTCCCCGATACGCAGCCTTTCTTGTGACTGTGTCGAGGACCCAAGTTGGTGTTTTGGGGTAAAGTTTTAAGGAGGAGCAGTTTTAGAAGAACAGCAAAGGTCTTCTCTCTCTCTGGAAGCAAGGTCTCTCATCCCTGGAGCAAGGGGGGTTTTTTTTATTTTATTTTTGGGGCAAGGGTTTCTTACTTCTCTTTCTCTGTAGCAAAATTTTTCATTTCTCTTCTGTTTAAGTTTTTTATGAACTATAGCAACGTCAACATCTGCTTGCTTTAACACAGTTAAAATGCTGCATTCCCCCCCAAGTCATACAATATGAGTTATAAGGAATTGTCTATCACCATAGCTTTACAAGAGAATTTCAGCTTAAAAGCATTTCCTCTTTCTCTTCTCTCTAGACTTCCAGTCCTCTTTTTACTGACCCAAGCACTTTTGTTGGTTCTTTCTGTGTTCTTATTTTTTTTTAATTCATTTTATGCACTTAAAGAGTTAATTGCTCTTCTTAGTTTAGCTGAAATTCCATGCATTTCACGGGGTGGGGGGGAACTTTACGGCCAAAGCTAGCAGGTTCTGATACCTTGCAGGCTGATCTCTTTCTTGTTGAGTGTTTTGTAGCACCCTGAGGAGGCCGGGGCGGGGGGGAAGCAGGGACTTGGCCTCCCCCCGGCACTCCCAGGGTGGAAGACAGGGGTGAACAGAGGCCCGGCCCAAGAGAGCCGTGCCAGCCGCATGGAACCGTATTCCCTTCCCCCTTCAGCCTGGAGGAGCCGCAGCGCTGCCCAAGGGAGAAGGGAGCGGGGGGAATGGGGCCCCTTCCCTCCCCCAGGCAGGCCGGGGGGAGGCCCGTCCGCCCCGTGGGACTGACGGATCCCCCCCCACCCTGTTACCTTTACTGTGACCGGAAACGAAAGAGCAAGATTTTGGCTTCCTGCTCTTGAAATGTGGGTTCGCAGAAGCGGTTCTAGTGTTTAAGTGGCTACACAGAGTGCCTATTGCAGAGTCAGCCAATCCCTGGGCTTTCCAGATTTATTGGAAGCTGTGTTTGGAGGAAGTTGTAAGAGCCTTTCCAGGAGAAAAAAATGTTGGCTTTTTTTCAAACCATGACACCATGTCATAATTCTTTCCCTTTGGGAGTACATATCACAATGTAGGTAGCAGCTGTATTAAAACCTGTCTCTGATAAGAACTTGTCAGGGTGAGCAGGAAAACATTCTGAGCTTTGACTACAAAAAGAGAGATTCAGTCAAAGTAACTCTGAAGACTACAGCTAGTTGTAGGCTCACGAGCCCTCAGCTATTTCTACAGGTTTTTTATGCAGAATGGAGAGAGAGAAAATGTCAGAGAAATTCTTCTTGGGAAACTTGTCCAAATTAGTCAGGGGGGACGTTACAGCAAAGACAGGTAAAGGATAAACACAAGAGGTGGGCTTTACTACAGGTAGATAGTATGCCTGCCTCTATCCAGACAGCTACATCATTCTCAGAAAAATTCTCTTGGTACATTTGATTCTTGCCCTCAAAAATTAGAAAGGGAAATACCTTAGAATACCAAACATGCCGTTCCTTTCCACGTACAAAATTAGGCAAGCAGAGCCTCTCGGCCATTGATGCATGAATGCAGTAGAGGTGTGGGGTGTAGTCAGTGCCCCAGTGAATGCATTATATTTTACCTGAAGGTTATGCAAAATGCAATAACTGAGATGGTTCCTGTCTAGACCAGCTATTAGCCTACAGAACAAGGGCTGATTTTCCAGGTGCAGTGCAGATACCACTGCACACTTGTCTGTTCTGGATATCTTTTTAAGGATCAGGGAACAGCTACAGAGAAATATAACAGAAAGCCTAAAGTGAAAATCTTGATTTGTGTGCTAGAGTGCTCTGAACATCTCAGAAACTGCTCAATGGTGCAGAAATATAGCAATCCTACATCTCCATGACTCCTCAAATTTGAGATCTGTAGTGGTGCCCACACTGTGAGTGCAGGGGAGTATGTGCTTGAAAACTACAGACCTCAGTGAGGACTGCAGGTTTTTGTTATTTTTCAAAGATGTATTAATAGTTCTTCTATTGTGTTTCTCAGGCTATGGAAGAGTTCCACAGCTATCCAACATGGGGAATGATTGTCTGCATATCTTTGATAGTGTTGGCCATACTGCCAGTCCCAATAGTCTTTATGGTGCGCCGCTGCAACCTTATCGATGACAGTTCTGGTAGTTTGGCATCAGTATCCTACAAAAGAGGTCGGATAATAAAGGAACCTGTTAATCTGGAGGGAGATAATACAAGTCTGATTCATGGGAAGAGTCCAAGTGAAGTGCCATCTCCAAATTTCGGCAAAAACATATATCGAAAACAGACTGGATCACCAACTCTGGACACTGCTCCAAATGGACGTTATGGTATTGGCTACCTGATGGCAGATATGCCTGACATGCCAGAGTCTGATTTGTAACTACAGAAAAAAAAGTTCTATTTCTTTCTTCTCTCACTGATCACGGCCCTGCTACAAGAAGTGGTCAGCGTCACTTGATAGGGTGCGATCTCAGGTGCTCCATAGCGACAGTCTTTAAAATATCATGACTGTATGTACTGGTTGAGAAAACTCCCTTTGGATTAATTCTCTAAGTTTTTATTTGCACTGAAGGAAACATTCAAATTCAATGTCAGCCTACATCTGCCAGGATAGCCAAGAATTTGATTTTTTAATTAATTTCTAAATTTAAAGCTTTCTATTTCTGAAGCCTGGGTCTCACTCAAAGGATAAAATATTTCTGAGGATATATCACTGAAAATCCCTTTTTTCTGCTGAATTTCAGGTTAACTCTCAAGTATTAACAGTGAGCTCAGTAGTAGTTCACCAAACCCATGCTTATGTAAACACCTGTATATACCTTATGTAGATATGCTGTACTTATTTTATTAGCACTGATAATTACTTAGGCTATTAGCTGAGTAAAAAACAAACCTGCAAACTATTTTCTTATGTAATAGCTGTATAGAGCAATAGTATTAGAAAATCAAGGAGTAGACTTATAGGAAGGCGATCAAAGATTCCCTGTTCACTGGGGACTGCATAAACTGTGGTTGTATATTTTGTGTAAAATATTTGCTTTTTCAGTGTGAAAACAATGTTAGAGTGAGTCACTCCAAGAATCTTAAGGATTGTGCAGATTCTGCATTCTTTTCTATGCTGTGTGCCTAAAAAAGACCTTGATATTTATTGTGGTTACAAGATTACATATATATTATATTTATATAATATACTTGTAATGTAAATATGTATTTTATTCTGTATGTAATCGTTTCAAAAGTTGAAGCAAGATGGCTTTTTTAATTAGTCTTCTTCAGTTTTGCTTCTGTTTTATGCAGATAATTTTTTTCAGTCAGTAATTGTTAAGAACTGTATGGCATTACATTTTAACCTATGAATAAAGAGATTGAAAAGGTATTTCTCCGTGATATCCTAATACACTTATTATAACACAGCCTGCTTTTTCCTCATCTGGATTACCTGGAAGAATGACATTTACTAGATGAATAGAGATGCTAAAAGAACTTGAAAACAAAACATCAGTCATCTTAACAAACTATTGGACAGGGCCATTTACTGTGAATACAGGAACTGATGTGGCATTGTAAACTGGCAGGATACTCTGGAAGCTGGTACATGATCTACTTCTTAACTTACAGTGTTTTAAAATTAGGCATAAATTCTGACTTTTCTACCTCTAATAAGCAAAGGGCAGAACCTGCTTACATTGTCCCAGCATCAAAGAACCAGATTAATTTATTTGAGGCAAATGCAAGTCTCTGAAGCTCTGTGTCTCAAAAGTACAGTTTTGAGCATGTCAGTATGGAAAAGCTATGTCAAATAAATGGAAAGGAGCAGAATCTTAAACCAAAGCACTTTAGCTACTTAATAAAATTCCTTATGGATAACTCTTTTGTCACAGGAGAATAATCCCAGATAATTTTCCACTTTTAACCTGAGAGATTTTGAAATAATTTCCAATCATTGGAAAGTTGAACTAGTAGGACTAGTTGACAAAAAGCTGTATTATCAGGCTTGTTTTACATGTCATAGAAATTGTGAACCTAAAAAAGCATTTAAAGAAGTCCTCTAAAATGCACATATTGGAACATATGGGGTAGAGCTATAATTTAGTATTTATATTTATATATAAAATTTAATATAATTTAATAATTTAAGCAGTTCTTTTATAACTGAGGTATTGGTAATATTATTAGCAATATTAGCACGTGTGTAAAGGCTTATCATTAGAGACAGAGCAAGCATGTACAAAATATTCCTACTGTGGCAGAGCAGCAGCAAAGTTCTGCCATCATACTGCATCAGGCTTCTAAAGTGACTGCTCAGGGTCGTTGCCATGCATCCCTCGGTGCCCAGTCCACAGAGTGCAGAATTCTGTTCTTACTGATAATTTACCTGTGCTGACACATACTTTTGCTTACATAGATCCTAGTTTTCAATGAGGAGTCATGGTCAAATGTTTGCTGCTACAGAAGGGCACTTAAAATGAATGTGAGCAAGATTTTACTATTAAAGTGAAATAGCTACTTCTGTTTAATGCATCACAAAGGGGACTAATGCTGCTTTAGCAGACTGCTGAAGATTATTCTGCTGAGGAATATATACCTGCTCTTTTGCTCTTTAACCCTTTTAATGAGTATTAAGATTTTCCACTCATTTAAACCAGTAGTTCTCAATTGGTTGCTTCCTATTAACTCCAGTTAGCACATCACCTCAGCTTCATTAAATGTTTCAGGCTTGAGAAAGCCCATAATGTATGTCCTGGCTACTGTCAGATGATAATAACTACGACTGAACACCCTCAAGTGCAGAAGTTCTTTAGCTCTGGTTTAGTATGATGATCTCTTAAAAAGGCAGTCTGTCCAGCCTCAAGAAGCAGGACTGGTCAAAAAATAGCTAGATGTGAAGATTTGAAAAACCTATAAGAAATTACTATAAAGTGTGACATCCAGGTACTTACATATTAATGAAAACTACTGAAGCGAAGTAAGAAATTGTATGTACATTTGCTGTTAAAGCCAAGGTAATTTACACTGCTTTGGTACTTCAACTTTGGGAGCAAAGTAGTAAAAAAAGAGGGCAGAAGAGAGAGGTTTCATATTTATCTACTTAAAAGCCAGAATGTCTCTGTGTCATGTCAGTCATAGCTACAATTAATTTGGGGGAGTGAGGAGGGCGGTTTAAGGAAAAGATCATTGCAAAAGTCAGTCATGCTTAAAATTAAAGAAAATCCTAATTGAGTCTTACACAATCAGAAATGGCCCAAGAACAAAATCATCCACATGGAAAGTGAAAATAGATTTCCAATATAATTATTGCAGAAGGCCTAAGGTTCCTCTAACTAATATTATTTTCGGGATCTGATTTTCCTACAGAAATTTAAAAGAATCAGCCATCATTAATATGGCACAAAGAAAGGCCACATAATTACCTCCATATTCTTCAGTGGAAGTTCCCAAATTCAATGAAGTGCAGGATAGACGTACAGTCTTGATGCCTGTTTTTAGTGTTTTTTGATGGATCAAAATTTTATTTTTACCTTACAGAATATCATGCAGTGAAGAAAAGAAAGAGAATAGGAGAAAAAAAAGAAAAAGATGTAAGAATGGAAAAGGAGGGAAAAAGAGTTGAAAATCGTAACCCTATTCTCAGGAAGCAGCAGATACAAGCCAGTTGATGAATCCTTATGCTGCCATAAGGGGAACAGGGGTCTTGTCACACTAGGGAGGAATCAGTTATGATTGTGATAGCAGTAGCAGAGATTAAAAAGGATGTGTTTGCAAAAGAATTTTAGATATTCTGAAAATACTTGGCTGCATTAACCACCATGGAACACTCAAATCCCCTGTTCAGTTGAGATGCAGAGTATTCAGAAATAGCTTTCTACTTCTACCACATCTTTGAGAAATTAGCAGAAATATAGTTATGTGGATTTTTTAAAAATGCAGGAAATTTAATGCAAACATCTAAATGCCTAGTTAGATTCTGTGGTTTGAGGAAAAAGGAAGTCGAAAAACAAACTGCAATGAAGTCGAACAACAAACTGTAATTTACGTGCCTTGCCACTTGATGGTGCTCAGGTCACATCTCTTGGTGAAATGGACTGCTCAGGAGTTTTGAAAGGGGCAGAATAATGTATTTTTATTCTCTATCAAGACAAGACTTCTGAATTATCATGGTGCTGCTAAATTTCAGAACTTTAATAATCTGTTCCTTCAGCAGCTTTCATACATATTTGGTTTTTTACTTCCAAAACCCCCAAATTTTTAATGCTATCAAAACCCAAACCAAGTTGTCAGTATCCCATTGCCAAGTAGTACACTTTTGGGTCTTGAAAGCAGGCAGTAGGTTCTTGAGACAATGTTTTGAAACTTTTTTTTTTCACATGCTTTTTAAAAATTATTTTTTAAATCTCTTATTACTTGCTATTTTTATTTCTTAAATTAGCAAAGTAATTAATTGACAAATTAGTGGAATAAGAGAATCTCTGACTCTAATATTACTATTAACACTGCTAATTATTTTAAAAACTTCAGTACTTCTTACTGCCATCATCAGTAAATGCTTTAAGTTGCCAGGAGGTAGATGAAAGGAACAATAAGCGGCAGCAGCTGAAGGAATGACTCCAACCTGCAACATTGTTTCTGAGAAAAGCAGCTACTGAGATATCTGGTACTGTTTTAAAAGTAGTACAGCTGGTAAACATGCCTTGGGCACCTGTTTAACCTCTTTGGTAAGGAAGGTTCAAAGCATTTCCCACTAGCTCTGACAAAAACATGTTTCTTCCATTTATACTGTATTCATCATTACTGACAAGTAAATGAGTGAAAAAGACTAACTAAGACACCGTTGTCAGAAATCAGCATCAATACCTGTCTCTGGTGATTTTTACCCAACAAAGTACACAGAATGGCAATGAGAGCTCCCATGGCATAGTCTTTAAATTAGAGTGTTAAGATAAAGAATACATTCAGTGAAAAACCATAGGTAGACATTCTCCCTTTTTATTCAGTCCCATGTAATTTTCTGGTTTTGTGATGCCCTCTGAATCTTTCATGTCCAACCCAAACTCAATAGGTGGAAAAAGAAGAATGTGTTTTCCAACACTAGAAGTTCAAAGATGCGAGATACTCTCTTAACTGAAAGAAGTTGAACTGATTAGTCAAAAGGAGAATGGTGTGAAAAGGCAAAAGAAATTTCCTTTAAAGCAGGTCTAGTTGATTTTCAGATTTTTGATTCAAGCAAAAGAAATAGTCAGGTTTGCAATCCTGCAAATAAGGAATTAAGAAACATGTCAAAAGGTTGATGATAGGGGGTGGAACTGAAATGGAACACTTTAAAAGAAGAAGGAAAAAGATACTGAGGAAATAAGACTTATTCAATAAATGACAAAGTGTAAATTGAACAGGTTAGTAGTTGATCAAAAAGATAAAGGGGTATGGAGTAAAAAAAAAAAAGGGGTATGGAGTAAAATAAAAGGGGTATGGACTTCAGAAGGAAAACAGATTTTGATGGCTGTGTGAACTATGGCGTAATCAAGCCTTTAGAAGAAATAGTCTGCAGTAAGATAGAGCTGTTAAACAGAGGTATGAATCAAAGGCACTTGAAGTTTTGTTAGCATAGGAGGAGAAGGAGACAGGAAGAATGAATCAGGACAGGAGAATGCTGGGCTGGGAAGAAAGACTTGAGCTGTGCCAGAATTAATTTCCCTTCAGGTTCTGAAGTGTCTCTGACTTACTGAAGAGCTTGATTATTTTTCATAACATATTTTGATATGTTCTGGGGAAAGATGCTAAGGAAATGCAGCCTTCCAAAATTACTTCATTTCAGCTGCCTGATCTGAAGACAAAACTATCAGGGTAAAATAGCAGTGAAATTTTGCCATGTATTTAAGGTTTAAGGAGAAAAATAATTACTTAAAAGCATAGAAAACTCAATGTATGAGAATATGAGGTGAAGAAAAATGAGTTTGTGACTAAAAGCTCTGAGTTGGAGACTGCTGTGATTTAACACTTTAGTAAATCTCTTGGGTATTTCCCTAGCATCAAGGATGTGAATAGTTCCAACCATTATTCACAGACATGAAATTAGCCAAAAGCTCAAAGCACCTAAATGATATGCATTTTACTGCCTGGTCCCTGGAATGGAAACCAGATACCCAGCCTCCCATATGCAAAGCATCTGGGCAGTGAAGTGCTCTAAAATTATATGCCTATATATGGGCAACATTTGGTGTGAGATTTAAGTGTGGCAGAACCCCTTCTTATCAAAAAAAGAAGGAACTGAGGCACTCTGGAGAAGCTACCCAACAGATGGGTGAGACATCAATTTCTGTGGGTCACTGCAGAAATTAAATGTTTGGCTTTGTTCAAGTATAAAATATTTTGAGTAAAACTGTGTTTAATTATGTGTATATTGTATTTAAGAAAGGTGTCATGAATGTTCTGCTCTCCCATAGGCAGCAAAACTAGACAAACTGCTTACCTGACACAAAAAAAATAGAGTGGCTTTCAAAAATGTCGCGAAGATTATATGTACACATTCCCTGTACCTATATGTATACATAAACATATATCTAGCATAGCTACAATTGACCTTACTTTCTGGGAGAAGAGCAAAAAAGGAGGTGGAACAGTTTACACTTAAGGATCTGTCTTAACTCCTCAGGAAGGTTTATTTTTGACTAAGTATAATATTGCTCCATAAAGAATCTTCAAAGCAGCAAACAGCTAAAAAGTAAGGTCACTAGATAGAGAAAGAGGTTTCGAATTAGATAAATAAGAGGGTTCTGTAGACATATTTTGAAATTTCATAAGAGAATCTAAAAGTTTCCCTGGACCTCAGATCCTTTAGGGTCAACTTAACAAGGCCTCCATGGACCTCATGGAGTACGCATAGATGTCACAATGCAAGGTTAGCCTCTCAGGCACCTTAATTCACACATTGTTATAAGCTTCCTTTTGATTTTGATTCCTCTCTGCTGCCCTGGGGTTTCTCAGATGGTTCCCATTTTCACCACGAGCTGCACAAACAGCTGTGCTGGCACACTGGATGTGGTGGTGTGGAGACAGGAAGGAAGGGCTGAGAGAAGAAATTGCTTAAACCTGCACTGCCACCAAAGAAAAAACCATGGAATTTTGCTTTCAGCTTTAGAGATATTCAGTACTCTGTATGAAAACTATGGTATGAACAAATAAACCATTGCAAAAGTATCCAGTCTCTTAAGGGTTTTACATAATTTACAGTTGTCAGGTAGCTGAAAATTAGACAACACATGGTGTATGGATATATGGCCATATAGGGTGGCACTAAATCATGACTTTTCAACAATCATCAAAAAACAGCAGAATAAACTGAATCAGAATTCTTAAGCTTCATTACACAGCCTTTTTTGTCTATTTTCAGGGCTTATGTTTTGTATCCTTCCATACCTGTCTTTTACCCCTTACAGAATCAGCAATCTTCAGGACTCAACAGTTTGTTGAAATATCTGGAGTTTGCAGAAGCAACCTCACACACACACAAAAAAAAAAAAAAAAAAAAACCCAAAAAAACCCACTGTTGAATCATCTACATTTGTTTTCTTATTTGGCGTTGCAGTTTGAATGCAGAGAAGGTGAACCTGCACTGCTGTGCTGGACAGAAAACACTTGTGCCAGTACTGCGCGGGGCAGAAGCAGTCTGATCCAGAACACACTCTGGCTGTACACATCCTGCATCTCTTTGTATGGTCTGTGTAAAGGACACGGGGATCTAATTCTCACTCTCTCCAACACTTCAAACCATTCTTAGCTGAAGCACTTGTTACAGGATGTGCTGAACAAGCGACTGAACAACCTAGCCATTTGGTGAAGGGGAGGAGGAGGAGGAGATTTTTTTAATCTTCCTACTCCTACTCCTGCCCACTTTCATACTCATCAGACCTTCACAGACACATCCATTTCATTATCCCAGCAAATTGCTTTATCTGTTATTACAATTTTTTTTTCTTAAGTTGTGAATCAAACTGATTCATCAAAGGACGAAATGAGTGCAAGCATAGATGCAGGAGGGAGGAGGCGCTGTACAGTCAGGAAAGGAATAGACTGTTGGATGTGATAGGGAATGGACATCTCTCATTTATTAGTAATGAAATTATTATATCTGCTCAATCAGGTAGCATTACATCAAGACAGAGATGTATGACTTGATAATCTAAATTTCAGCCTAGAAGGAGCAGTTCTCAAATCCCCAATATCAATATAAAGCCTATCATGTGTACATGAACTTTCACAATATGTATTAAATTCATAAAGCACATTCTTATTAAAGCATCTTAATAAACTCTGGAAAAAATTGTGAGAGAAATATTAGTGCCATATCCTGTCTTCAAAGGGAATATAATAATTTGCCACTCTTTTAGTTTTTAACTCTACTTCCTTGCTGCTGCTGAACTAAGGAAGTTTCTCTGTCTTGAAGTGTGATTGAGTGTGCTGTTGACCTTTCATCATCACAGTCATAATACTGAATAGCTAATTTTATTTAACAGTATATCATTACTTAGCTATTGGAAACTATTTCTTTAAAGACTGCAAATGTGTCCAAAGTCAGATCTGAGATTTGACTCCTAGCACATTTACAGACATATATGAAGTTTTGAGTGCTGCCCAGGCGAAATATTTCAGAAATGCAGCATGTGATGTAACAGATTTTAAGACTGTGCCTAGAAATGAAGAAAACTGGGGTTTGCTGCAGGCAAGGTTCTGACAGACAGTAGTATAGATAATCATACTCAGTGGGAGATACCTACTGTTCCCTCAAGACAGTGTTTTACTGAGAAAGGACAAATGAATACTGATCTTTAGTGAGACGTGGATATAATTCTTTAATGCAAATGGAACAACAGCCAAGCTCAGAGATCTTACGGCTGCTCTTTCGGACAGAAGCAACTTGTGGGGCGGCATCACTGTTGCCCTAGTCTGCATCTCCCTAAACCCAAAAGATTAATTACAATTGTTAAAATGCAACAGCAAAAAAATGAAACACTGTGATGCTCACTTATATTCCTCTTCACTTTCCTTTCTTAAAAGACAAAATAACAAGTAAACCACTCCAAAACTGGAAAAAAAAAGCTTCTCTTCATACATTTTTTTGTTTATATGATGCTAAGGAGGTAAGGTAGTGCATCATAAACTAAAGGGATTAACCCCTCATTTTACTAACTTCAGGTTTAAGGGGAAAATATGATATTTCATGCTCTGTATGAAGAAAGTCATGCTACCATGTGGAAAGTCTTGAATGTGGGACAGAAGATTTAAGCTTTAAACCAGTGTTTAATGGGTGTCACATGGCTTAACCCTTTGAAGACATGTCCCTATGCAACCATTAGGAATGAAGATTTTTGAATCTTTCATGTAGTACACATCCTGACTCACATGTCACACAATTGTGCCAAACTGTTCAGTGTGTGCCAGTATCTTTTTGTTTTACAGTGCTCTGGCTCCTAATTTATGCTGACAGTCTAGCCTTGAACTAATATAGCTGTATCATCACCAGCATTAGAAAGAGTTCATCTCTGCTGGCAAGTGCTTCCTTTGCACATGGAGGAGACAGTTCTACTCATAGATAGGTACCATTAAAAATAATTATTTGAGTTGTAAAAAAATCCTTTCCCAAGACAATATCTTTCATGGGGGGGAAGAGTATGCATGTAGGTTGTTGTGTAACTTGGTATTTCCCCACCTTTAATTTTCATCTCTATTTCTTCACTTAAAAAAAAAAAAAAGGACTATAAGAATAAAAACAGATTACAGATTTGAGGACTGATTCCACTGAGGTCGGTTTGTTACAAAACCTGAGAGATTGTCATCTTTGTCATCAGTAATGCTTGGTAACCTTGTAAAAACCTCCAAATCAGCAAATGGGAGGATTCTTCTTGTGCAGGTAGAACTGTGTGCAATTTCCATGGCATGCACCTCCTTCCCAGCCACTGTACTACCCCTGGAAAGGGGTAGGTACCAGCCTACAGGAGGCAGGATGCTCTCAGCAACTGGGAATGGATTGGGTTGTTATTGTTGCTCGAAACAACAGGCAGTGCACAGGGTGTGCACGACATCCACAGGACTTCCCTCTTTGCAGATCTTAAGATGGCACTGACTCTCCAACAGTTTTAAGCCTATGAAAATGCAAGGATAATTTTGATCATTTTAGCCCCTTCCCAGTACTGTGAGACCCATGATGCACGCTTTCTATTTTTTAAATTTTTTTTCGCTTATCTGTAAATCTGTACTTGCACAAAGATCCCATGAAATAGGATGTTTGATCTCCATTGTGCAGGGAACAAAAAAACTAGAAAGGACACAAATGAAGTTTGTGACAGATTTAGAAACAGATATCAGATGACAGTCATTGGAAAGGAGAGAAAGAAGCTGACACTTTCCTTATGAAGATGAAGAAAGAAATGTGTCCTTACTTTAAAATGTATTTTGTGGGATTAGGAGACACTGCATACTGATACATTTTCACATACCCAGTGCAGAGCTGACTAGCCTTATAACCCTTGGGCAATGTGTTTGCTGTAAGTTTTCTTTTTTATAGCTTTTTTTGAACTAACAGAAGGAGCAGGCAGTTCCCTAGTTTAGTTGAGGGGTTTAGCTATCTTTTTCTCCTATTACTTTTTTTTAAGGTGGAAAAAATTAATTGGGGATTTTTGCTTTAGAAGTAGAAAATTCAAATGCATGTTGACATTTCCTGATGATGTGCAATTATATATAACACATGAGTGTGCTTTGGGAGAATGAGATTTTGTGGCAGCAGGTGCTGTACAGAGAAGGCACATGTGGAGCTGTGACATTGGGGGCACAAATGTCCAAGCAGCTGAGCACCAAGAATGTCAGGACAGGTATACAATGTACAATGTAAGCTTGAAACCTGTTCTGCACATGCAACAAGTAGCTGACAGCAGATAATTTCTTAAGGTCCAAGTACAGAGTTTTCATCAGGGGATACCAGTCCGAAACTTAACTTTTCTTGTGTGATTTCATTTAATTAATGTCTCTTCTACCTGTCTTTTCTGCATAAAGTCTGAATATGTTGTCACCCTTATCTTAATATTCCCATAATATTAAATTTTTCACTGTCACATTGAAGAGAGTCAAAATAGCAGAGTGAGTATTCTTTTTCTAGTTAATAGTTAGTTCTCTATTTTTATATTGAGTTTCTTTTTAAGATGGCATAGGGAATTCTAGGTGAAGGAAAGGTATATCAGATTACCAGTAATAGAGTTCTAGGTCTCTTGCAGTGAGTATCAGACCCAGGCAGCTCCACCATCAGTAGAGAATCCCTTGACTTTTCCTTTCCATTAAAAACAATCACCACCATCTAACTTAACTAAAGCATAGATTTTTGATAGCCTGGGATCTCAGGCACTGCTGAGGTTGCTTTCATGTTAAGCCACATAAACTGGGGCCACTTCGAGACATAAATATCTGCTTGTGCTTTCTCTGAAGGAAGCTGGTTTTGCACTTTCATAGTTAGGTTCATAAGTAATTTCACTTTCCTTTTTAGTTAGGCTGTGGCTGGCCAGTACAGAAATAGTCTTCGTAAATGCAAGAGTCATTGATCTACTGATTCAATTTTCTACCAGTATATGACTACACTGGGAGTGAAATAGTACAACTGTGAATCTGATCATTGTAATAACAATAACAATTACCTGATCTGCAGCAAAATAAAATTATGCCACTCCCAAGGCAGAATGAGATTCAGGTTAATTTTAGCCTTTCAGTCAAAAGTTTGCTCACAAGTTCAAAACTAAATAGTAAAATACCATCTGAGATTAACAGATTTGTAAGCAAACGTAGATTTTTATTTCTTGTGAGTCCTTCATTGTGCACTGTTAAAGTGCTTTGGGTCAAAAGATTTGCTGATAAGAGCACAAATTCCAATCTGTGCCACAAATCTGGAGAAACATTGCCTATGTCTTGTGAAATAGATTAATGAAGACAGAAATATGGATTGGAACAGAGATAGATTGGGCAATCCTCCTGAAAACCATTCTTCTCAATGACAGAAATGCCTGAGAGTTTTCTGTGACACTCTATTATGTTTCCTCCATCATGGCAGTATAGAGCACTATATTCTGGGCAGAGTATCTACCCATTTCATTTTCAAGTGTAGTCATAAGTGAGCATCCAGCCCATTCAATACAGTATTGTGCATAATATTTCAGCTTTATGGACATAGGCTTGAGGTAATCAGTTGTGAATGGGTTAGACAGCACGGTATGTAATGCTGCCCCCACACAGAGTGGAACTAGAAAAAGCATCCAGCAGGGACATCAGCCGGAGCTCTTCTCAAGAAGTTTAACACCGTAATTTGGCACTATTAGTTCAGGCTTGATTCAGTCACACCACATACAAGGGAATGCAGGCAAGGCTGCTTTCACTCAGAGAACTGCAGGACAAAAAGGATGGTTTATCTGCAGGTTTCAAGGTGGGTTTGGGATTTTGCAACAATTTTGCAAAGTTGACAAGCTGATGTTCCTAGCTGCTTAGGGACTCTTTGTGGTAGAAAGATGTTTATTTGGTACTTAAATTTTCTAGAAAATATCACATTTTCCCCAGTTATTTCCAGTAAAAAAAAAGTAAAAATCAAAGAAACAGGGTGAGAACAGCAGATATTGAAACCTTTTATTAATGCCTGATTTTATTTGTAGTGGGAGAATATATTTGGCTTTTTCAGAAAAACTCTACCATGTGTACTGGTACAAGAAGCTTTGGTGGCTTTTACATTAAGTAAAACACCTCTGTAGCTAATGTACATGCATCTCTTCCTAGAAATCCAGGCCATATGAGACCTGGATTTCTTATTAGGACTATTGTGTAATGGGGATCTGTGAGTACTCAGCTCACAAAATCAAAGCAGTTTTTCTCCTCAGTTGTGGCTAATAGTAATACTTAGATGCTGGCAGGTTATATACAGTCATAAAAATGAGACTATTTTTGGCAGCAGGGATGTTCTGATGCTCATGGGAATGAGGTGTTTTGTTGATAGTTTTCCTCAACCAGCTACAGAAACTGCTGTTGATGAATAGGTCACCGACTTGGAGACACTTGCCAGAGCTGTGGATTTCATGAGGCTAAACTTCATTTCAAAGAAAGTTTTCACTCTCCTTATAAAATGTGTTTGTTCTTCAGCATGATTTCATTCTAACTGATAGGCTTGGACTTCAAATAAAAATATCAGTGTATTAGTAATATCCTTACAGATGACTTGTCAAGTGACCACCCACACAAAATAAGAGGAGTCTGAAGTCATGGCTCACATCCATTGTGAACCACAGAAGATACTGTAGGTTGTCCTTTCTGCTGCCTGTTCATTTTCATAGTTTCTTTGAATCAGACTTCTGAGCTTTGGAAACATACAATTCATGGACACAAAAAGACACAGTGCAACATAGCCATGTAGCTACTGGAAGCATACAGTACTGCCAGCCAAAAAAACAGGAAAAAATTACATGAGGTGCTGTAGTATTTCATTCTGTCTAGTAACAAGGGGTTACAGAAACCCCTCAAAATACAGAAAAAGCCAGTTATCACTAGATCTTCAATTTCTTTTCTTTCTTCTTCTTTTTTCTTCTTCTATATACAGAAAATAAATTTAATTTTAAAATACAAAGGAAGACACATTTCTGAAGGTGAAAAACATCTCTGCCTTGAGAACTTTGCACCTATTTGTTTCAATTCATAAGTATGAGCCAGGAAGAAATTTTATTATCTCTGCTGAAAAGAAATGCCTGCTTACCAGGTAGTCATATTTTACTATGAGCAAAGCTCAATTTTTCTTAATCAACTGCATGATCTGTTTTACAACTTTTCTAGTGAAATAGCTTTTTGTTTTTGTGGATACAGGTGAATTATTTGATATAATAAATGGCCTGAGTTTGTACTTGGAAAGTACTCTTTATTCTCATGTAAAACAAGGACCAGATAATAGATAACTTGAAGCAAACCAATTGAATGCATCATAATTTCATAAAACTGCACAATGAAACCTCTGGTGTATCTTTTAAAATTTCACAGGTAGTGATATACTTTCCCCCAATGACTCACACATAGTCAACACCCAGCTCTCTGAGTAATTGCACGTGGAAGAGATTTCTAACTTTTTTTGAAGGGTAAAAGATTGTAGAATTCAGATGATATATAATATGAATACTAAAAGATTTCATGATGTAGGATTACTCTTGGTAAATGTGCTTTACAGGATAAACATTGTTTAGAAGCAGGATATAATATTGGAATGTGTCAGTGGCTGCCACTCCACCTATTACACAAGGAAAGCATCAGCTCCACTTGTTAAAATTCCTAGATTCTAAGAGACGCAGGGATGGGAGTTTAGCACCAGTTTAGTTAAGAGTGGATTGGTTAGTTAGTTACTTAGTTAGTTAGTTAGTTAGTTAGT